>SNQJ01S0223889.1:0-14827 GCA_010110895.2 Picea sitchensis | reverse complement strand
CCATCATGTTTCAAAGTGTTGGAAAAGATTGGCCAATTTCAGGAAACTTTACAAGCAAAGACAGCGTGAAAAGAGGATGCAAAATATTTGCACTCATTGTCAGAAGCGGGGTCATCTCATTGACCAATGTTGGACGTTCCATCCAACTACTCATCCACAGCACAAGAAGCAGATGGATAAAGAGATTGGCAAGAATGGAAGAGGAGATTCCATCATCGATGTGAGTCAAGATGATTCACAAGAGGACGATGCTCAGCAGAAAAAGTCACCGTTGAGTTGGCTTGGTAAGAAATGGTTGGATTTCTTGAGCAAGTAAAGCTTTCATTTTTCTGTTGTAAATGCACTTTTCAGTGTTATGTGTGCATTTATGGGAAGCATGATAAGTTGCAGCAGTTTATTACAATTTGCATGATGCAAGTTGCATGTGAATGCAATTCGTGTAAAGGCATTCTTGTTGTTGCATAACTTCGCCAGGAAGATGTAAAGGATGGATATGATGTTCACTTGTTACAGCCATTTATATTTTTCATTTCAACTCTTATGTACCCACATCTTAGAGGGTTTATGTACTTATGTTTGTACTGAAAGGAGAGTTGAAGAGTCATGCACATGCATTTGTTTTTATGTATGTGTAAGCGGAGAACCTGGTGATGGTTCATCATGAATGACTCATGTTTGTTACATGATTATGTATCATGTTTGTCGACTTGTCGCTTTGCAAGGTTGATATGTTTCAAATGAGTCTCAACTAGTGTCGATGATTGTCTAACGACTATGTGTGTCGATCATGTTTTTCGACTTGTGTTTAGTCGATGGTGTTTGTTGGCTTGTAAGTCAATTTTGAGTACATCGAGATGCAGGAAAACGCCATGTACTTTGATGAAATACAAGATGTGACGGTTTGTTTGAAGAAAAAGACTTTGTTGGCATCATTTTTCAGTCTTGTATAATTTGTTTTCAAGATTGATGGTTTTCTTGGCTTGTGACAAGATGTCGCAGGAATTTTTTGCAGCCATTGGAAGAGTTGATTATGTTGACGTCAAAAAGTTCGAAAGAGGGACTTGATTCTCAGTGGGAACGTTGGCAGTCTTCCAAGCACAGAGAGAGCAGTGGGTCAGCAGCAGCCAGAGAATAGTTGTTGAGGGACATAGCCAGTTGCAGTGCAAGGCATGTAAAGGTATCCAGGTGATTGTTGAAAAGATTTTTCAAGTAGAATCAATTGATATAACTTGAAAGAAGACAGATAATCATAAGCTTTTGTGGGTCCAAAATCCTTTCAGTGGGAAGGTGTGATCAAAATCTGGACCAGGGGTCAATTTTTAGCCCAAAAATCAACGTTCTCAGAATTGCTTCAAAATGAGCAAGAGAGTAGCTCTCGTCGTCATGAGTCCAATGCAATTTGTTTCGTCTCAAACGGACGTCGGGAGCGAGAGATATCGTGATCTGTCTGAATCTCCAAACAGTAAAAAAAATGGATGTTGACTGGGTAGTCCGTACAGTCTGTATGGATGATGATGTGGCACATCCGTACGCTGAGGTGATAGAGGTGATGTGGAAGATTTTGGTTGGCAGGTGTGGTCGAATCATTTGTCGACACGTGGCATGGTTTTGGAAAATGGTAAGGTGCCACGTGGCCCAGTCACGGGCTGCCACGTGGCACCCCTTTATTGGTTGTTTGGTTTGTTAAAATTTTATGGAGGTCGTGGGGTTCGAACCCCTGACCTCCCCACGATGCAGCGCTTTGGCAATGGCCACCCTACCGGTGCACCATACATTGTTTCCTATTAGCTATATGGATTCAAATGTATTTAAATTTGTATATGGTTGTAAATGGAGGGGGGTCGGGCTGGGGCTTAGCCCCGACCCCCGGTTTTATGTTTTAAACACATACAACCATGCCTCTATTCAATGGCGCATGGAGTAATTTATATGTATGAACTCGTGGTTTTGTTTCAATACATGACCATGTTATAATATACATGCGCGGGCATTGGTACAACGGAGTGGAACCCCCGGTCGTGTGCCTTTGTGCCATGTGACCTCAACTAAAAGCATGGGAGTTGGGTCGGTTTTTCAAACAGTTTTTCCACCAACCATTCACCGCCACTTGTCTTTATTCCATTTGCCATTGTAAACTCAGCCCTTTTTACTTGAGCGCGTGGTCATATTATGACCCCATATGCCTGAGTGCTTGACGGTTAGGGGCTGGAGGCGCCCTAACCGTCCTACAGTTCACACAGTTATTTGGTTGCGCATGTGTGCTAGGTTTTTAATGCATTTTGGAGCGTGAGCCAGGTAAAAGCACACAGAGGTGCGTTTTGGCGAACTAGTTTCAGCAAGGTTGAAGGAAGAGAATGGCAGGAGGCCTAACTTTCTCATTTTTTGGCCGATTGAGGTGTTGTAAAAGCCCAGCTAGGGGTTTTTGGACGTCCTGAATCCATTGGAACTATTATCAAGGCCATTTGAAGACTTATTTTGCAGTTTTTTAACCATTGAAATTTCAGCAAGCTCCAGGGAGCTTGAAGCCCTCATTGATCGAGGACATGTTTTGGTGAGCCTATGTTTGTTTTCCGTGATTGAATAATCATTTTTGGCTAATTTTTATGCTCTGAACACATTGGGACAGGTTTCAGAGGCTGTTGAGGACTTTTATAGGTGTTTTTTCCACAAAGAAGCTCAAGGAAGCTTATGGCCACATGTAGAAGAGGTCATGCCCGGATGAGCCATGATCCGTTTTCAAAGTTCTATTAGTCATTTTTGGGGTTTTTATGTGTTTTGATCTCAATGGTACAATCTTTTTTTCCATTGGAGTTGAGAAGCAGCTTGTAAAATAACTTTTGACAAATTAATCCTAGAGAGCCAAGTCCATTGATGGAGGCTCAAGGAGATGTAGCCCGGAGGGGGGTGAACTCCTTTATCATCTTGTTATTGTTGTGAGTTTGATGGTTTATTTGTTGCAAGTTGTGTTGCTGTGTATTTTTTTAAAGTACATATTTAACCATCTAAAAGAACAATTCCTCACACATAAACATTTACAAGAAGATGCATGAACTTAACACATAAGTTTATCTTGCATATTTTAACACATGAAGCAAGGTCCTGTAAAGTTTAATTTAATGAAGTAGAGGGTGCTTGCATAGCATAACAAGTCAGCCTTCTATTTTCATATCAATCAAGCTCTTTCTATTCACACTAAAGATAACTAGAGAGAATAATATATCTAAGGGACCATGAAGTACACAAAGTGAATATATTCCTTATGTTGCATGTTGTAGTGGAAGAGAGTTCCTTATCTATCGTAGGATGAATCAGATTCTTATAATGCTTTGTGTTGAGAAGGTTAGGTAAGAATGTGAGTAGAAAGGTTGGGATGAGAAATATAAATGAAGTACATAAAATGAATATATTCATTATGTTGCATGTTGTAGTGAAGAGAGTTCCCATTCATCTAGGGATGAATCAGATTCTTATAATGCTTTGTGTTGAGGAGGTTAGGTAAGAATGTGAGTAGAAAGGTTGGGATGAGAAATATAGAATCTTATTGCTTTGTTTTTCTCACCATGGTGGCCTCATAGCCTAGGTTGGTGGTGGCATCTACACCAGGATGGTTGTGGTTCAATGGAAATTTTCCTTACATGACCAATCTCTTGGAACAATTTTTAAAATATAAGTCTCACTTTTTTGTTTATGAATATGCAAAATTACAATTACCTAGTCATAAAAAAATTATGTTTTATGCATGATATGTGTCATTTATTTTTCCGACTTGAATCTAAGTATACAAGGAAATGAAGAAAATTTTCATGACGCTGAGAGAAGAAAAATGATTTACACCTTTTCAAAAATGCGTTTTGGATCATGGAGGTGACCACCCTTCAAACCTACATTTTAAAAAGACACATTAAAAGGTTAAATGACTGAAGAATAGCTAAACATCTATGAGGAAATAACCATGTACAAGTGAAAAAGGCTACTAGGTGGGCTTGAAACAAGATAACTCTTAGCTCACACATACACAATATATAAGATAAGACGCCATGTAAAACCCAAATGACCACTATCTAAGGGAGTTTTATCCTTGGAATAAATTGTTCAAGAAGATTAGATATGAACTCTACCTAATAAAATATCATCCCATGCTTGAACACCCCATGCATAATCAAAATCCATCTTAACCATATGTATCTAGTGCCTAGCCTACCATACAATAGGTTCAAGAGAATTGCTAAAGCTTGAAGTTCTCATAAGAATGAAGGGAGGTATGAAGCCTGGCTGAAATGGCTGGATGATAATGAGTTCACTATAGTTTAAAATTGCTTAAATGTTTCTAACATACAAGGTTACATATAAAATAATGCAATATAGAAGATGAAATACCCAAAGAAAATGTGTCTAAACTGAAATTTGTGCTCGGGTGGTACAACAACCATTTGATAATACTTATTTCAATAGGCCAATGACAATGTATATTTTGATGTGAGAGTTTCACATGGTGTATTTTGGCAAATACAAAAACACAATCCCTCGACTCTAACACAACCTACACCAATCTTCACTCAAATAGTTAAATAGTAATTAGACCTTCAAAGTGATTCAATGTATGGCGATGCAACCCACCATAGAAAACACACAAAGGCATGAGAGGCACCATGATTCCACCATAGTTGAATATGAAAGGGGACCCATGGGAAAATAACCCCATATCCAAGGTCATTCTCTGTCCTGTTTCTACAATGTGCCTTAAATGAAGCCATATACCTCTTTAACTTATCAACCAATCCTTGAACGGCGTAAGAGGTGAAAGTCTTTTCACACAATAATGGGAGCATGGGTTCAGTACAATCTTCATGCCATGGGAAGTGTAAGAGTCTACATTCCGCTAGTTATAGGTAATGTCATCCATCATTTCCACCCCAATGACATTGTCATTGACTCTAACATTGTGGGAAGCACTCTAACATTAATTCTCTTCATATTCCATGTTTTATTCTCCATTTCCAACCCATACCAATTTGGAAATTAACCAAAATC
This sequence comes from Picea sitchensis, assembly GCA_010110895.2. Taxonomy (NCBI): domain Eukaryota; kingdom Viridiplantae; phylum Streptophyta; class Pinopsida; order Pinales; family Pinaceae; genus Picea; species Picea sitchensis. Next base: position 9,796 of record SNQJ01S0223889.1, on the reverse strand, counting down.
AACATTAAGAAGAGGAAAATTGTAGACTTTGATGAAATATAGTGGTTGTAAGTGAGCATATAGGATAGGGAAGATAAAAATTCATCATTCACTATCCATTATATACACTTTATATCCTTGAGAGACAAATATAGTTCTTTAGGAAATTATTAGAAAGAATACAATAGATCAAGCTCTTTCTATCCAATAATAACTAAAGAGAACCATATAGAGAATAATGAGCACTTAAGGGACCATGAAGCACATAAAGTGAATATATTCCTTATATTACATGTTGTAGTGGAAGAGAATTCATTCATCTAGATGAATTAGATTCCTTTGTAATGCTTTGTGCTGAGAAGGTTAGGTAAGAATGTGAGTAGAAAGGTTGGGATGAGAAATACAGAATCTTATTGCTTGGTTTTTCACCATGGTGGCATCATAGCCTAGGTTGGTGGTGGTATCTACACCAGATGGTTGTGGTTCAATGTAAATTTTCTCACATGACCAATCTCTTGGACACATTTTTGTTAAAAGATAAGTCTCATTTTTTGTTTATGAATATGCAACATTACCATTACTCCCATTCATAAAACAATTATGTGTTATGCATGCTATGTGTCATTTTTTTTTTCCTGATTTTGAATTTAAGTATACAAGGAAATGGAGGAAAATTTCATGACGCAAGAGAAGAAAAATGATTTCACATCTTTTCATAAATGTGTTTTAGATCGTGGAGTTGACCACCCTTCAAACCTACATTTTTAAAAGACATTAGAAGGTTAAATGACTGAATAATAACAAAACATCTACAGGAAATAACCATGTACAAGTGTAAAATGAAGGCTACAAGGTGGGCTTGAAACAAGATAACTCTTAGCTGACACATACACAATACATAAGATAAGACGCCATGTAAAAAAATCAAGTGCACCACTATCCAAGGGATTTTTAGCCTTTGGAATACACTGTGAAAGAAGATTAGATATGAAGTCTACCTAATAAAATATCATCCCATACTTGAGCACCCCATGCATAATCAAAATCCATCTTAACCATATGTATATAGTGCATCGCCTACCATACAAGAGGTTCAAGAGAATTTCAAAGGCTTGAAGTTCTCATAAGAATGGAGGGAGACCATGAATGCTAAGAAAATGGCTGGAGGATATGGAGTTCACTATAGTTTAAAAATTGCTTAAATATTTCTAACCCACAAGGTTACATATAAAATAAATAATGCAACATAGAAGATGAAATACTCAAAGAAAATGTGTCTAAACCAAAATATGTGCTCGGGTGGTACAAAAAACTATTTGATAATAATTTATTTCAATAGGTCAATGACAATGTATGGCTTTGATGTAAGAGTTTCACATGGTGTATTTTACAAATACAAAACGCAATCCTGGACTCTAACACAACTCAATTGGACCTTCACTCAAACAATTAAGCCAGTAATTAGGCCTTCAAAGTGTTTCAATGTATGGTGATGCAACCCACCATAGAAAAACACATGAAGGCATGAGAGGAGCTATGATCTAATATAGTTTAAGATGAAAGGGGACCTATGGGAAAAAAAATCCTCAATCTCCAAGGTCATTCTCGTAACTCATATTTCTCAACAATTTGCCTTAAATGAAGCCATATACCTTTGACTTATCAACCAATCCTGAATCTATGTAAGAGGTTGGTGGGGAAAGTCTCTTCACATAATAATGGGAGAATGGGTTGAGTACAATATTCATGCCATGGGAAATGTAAGAGTCCCACATTCCTCTAGTTATAGGTAATGTCATCCATCATTTTCACCAATGATATCATTGTCATTTGACTCTAACATTGTGGGAAGCACTCTAAAATTAATTTCATATTTCATGTTTTATCTCCATTTCCAACCCATACCCATTTGGAAATTAACCAAAATCAACATCAAGAAGAGGAAAATTGTAGACTTTGGATGAAATATAGTGGTTGTAAGTGAGCATATAGGTTAGGAAGATAACAATTCATCATTCACTATCCATTGTATACTCTTTTATATACCTGAGAGAAAAATATAGTTCTTTAGGAAATTCTTAGAAAGAATACAATAGATCAAGCTCTTTCTATCCACACTAAAGATAACTAGAGAGAATAATATATCTAAGGGACCATGAAGTACATAAAGGGAATATATTCCTTATGTTGTGTATGGTAGTGGAAGAAAGAGAGTTCCACATTCATCAAGTAGATCAAACGTGCATTCTTGTAATTCTTTGTGTGGAGAAGGTTAGGTAAGAATGTGAGTAGAAAGGTTGGGATGAGAAATATATAATCTTATTGCTTGGTTTTTTTCACCATGGTGGCACTACAGCCTAGGGTTGGTGGGTGGTATCTACACTAGATGGTTGTGGTCTAGCTGGAAATTTTCTCTACATGACCAATCTCTTGGACCAATTGCTAAAAGATAAGTCTCATTTTTGTTTATGAATAGTAACATTACTATTACTCCCGGTCATAAACAATTATGTGTTATGCATGCTATGTGTCATTTATTCGGGATTTTGACTTAAGTATACAAGGAAATGGAGAAAAATTTCATGACGAAGAGAAGAAAATGATTTACATCTTTTCGAAAATGTGTTTTCGATCGTGGAGGTGACCACCCTTCAAACCTGAATTTTTCAAAGACATTAAAAAGGTTAAAATGACTGAATACTAGCTAAACATCTATGAGGAAATAACCACGTACAAGTGCAAAGGAAGGCTACTAGGTGGGATTGAAACAAGAGAACTCTTAGCTCACACATACACAATACATAAGATAAGACGACAATGTAATAAACACAAGTGCACCAATATATAAGGGAGTTTTAGCCTTTGAAATACATTGTGCAAGAAGATTAGATATGACAATATCATCCTGAAGGATTGATCAAATTCCCATGCATAATCAAAATCCATCTTAACCATATGTATCTAGTGCATCGTCTACCATACAATAAGTTCAAGAGAATTGCTAAGGCTTGAAGTTCTCATAAGAATGGAGGGAGGCCATGAAGTTTAAGGAAATGGTTGGACGATATGGAATTCACTATAGTTTAAAATTGCTTAAATATTTCTTAACCTACAAGGTTACATATAAAATAACTAATGCAATATAGAAGATGAAATACCCAAAGAAAATGTGTCTAAACCGAAATATGTGCTCTAGTGGTACAACAACTATTTGATAATACTTATTTCAATAGGTCAACGACAATGTATGGCTTTGATGTAAGAGTTTCACATGGTGTATTTTACAAATACAAAACACAATCCTAAGACTCTAACACAACTCAATTGATCTTCACTCAAATAGTTAAATAGTAATTATGCCTTCAAAGTGATTCAATGTATGGTGATGCAACCCACCATAGAACACACATGAAGGCATGAGAGGCACTATGATTCCACCATAGGGGAAGATGAAATGGGACCTATGGAAAAATAAATCCCCTATCCTGTCATTCTCGGTAACTCATATTTTTCTACAATGTGCCCTAAATGAAGCCATATACCTTCTTTGACTTATCAACCAATCATTGAATCTATGTAAGAGGTTGGCGGGGAACGTCTTTCACATAATAATGGGAGCATGGTTGAGTACACCTCATGTCATGGGAAGTGTAAGAGTCCTACATTCAAGCTAGTTATAGGTAATGTCATCTGCTTCCCACCAATGATATCATTGTCATTGACTCCCTTAACATTGTGGGAAGCACCCCAACATTAATTTCATATTAATCATGTTTTATTCTCCATTTCCAACCCATACCAATTTGGAAATTCACCAAAATCAACATCAAGAAGAGAAAAATTGTAGACTTTGGATGAAATATAGTAATTGTAGGTGAGCAAATAGGATAGGTAAGATAAAAATTCATCATTCACGATCCATTATATACTCTTTATATCCTGAGAGACAAATATAGTTATTTTAGGAAATTATTAGAAAGAATGCAATAGATCAAGATCTTTCTATCTACACTAAAGAGAACTAGAGAGAATAATATATCTAAGGACCATGAAGTACATAAAGTGAATATATTCCTTGTGTTGCAAGTTGCAGTGGAAGAGAGTTCCTTATCTATAGTAGGATGAATCAGATTCTTGTAATGCTTTGTGTTGAGAAGGTTAGATAAGAATGTGAATAGAAAGGTTGGGATGAGAAACATAGAATCTTATTGTTTGGTTTTTTCACCATGGTGGCCCCATAGCCCATGTTGGTGGTGGTATCTACACTAGATGGTTGTGGTTCAATGGAAATTTTCTCTTACATGACCAATCTCTTGGACCAATTTTTGTTAAAGTAAAATATAAGTCTCATTTTGTTTATGAATATGCAAAATTACTATTACCCCAAATATAAAAATTATGTGTTATGCATGCTATGTGTCATTTATTTTTCTGATTTTGAATTTAAGTATACAAGGAAATGAAGGAAAAATTAATGATCTAAGAGAAGAAATGATTTACACCTTTTCAGAAATGTGTTCTGGATTGTGGAGGCACTCCACCATTCAAACCTGTGATTTTCAAAGACATTAAAAGTTTAAATGACTGAATAATAGCTAAACATCTATGACCATCCATATTGCTCGATTATGTTATCACTACATGATTTCAATGTTCAACTTGTTACATCCGCATTCTCAATCAAGGTATTTAGCATGTTTATGCATGGAAGCAATTCCTTTTTGTATCCCACCTTGTGGGAATCACAAGACCTTAACATTGAAATTTTTGGGTTCCTGTCCTTGGCTTATTTTTTTGTTTGCAATGATTTGTGGAAGGTTCAACATCATCAGCATATCATAGAGGAATGAATAAGTAGGCTTTGAGGCAATGTTGAGTAGCAACACTGTTGGGGCTAAATATATGCACTATTAATTCCCTACATTTAATTATCAACCAGGGCTCGTAAGCTTCGAGGTGTAGGCATAGGAAACGCAGGATCAGAGCTTAGTATAGCCTAATCTAAAGTCAGCAAAACAATCTTCAAACCCACAATGCAACAAATTAACACTAAGGATTCATCACTCGGACATAGGAATAACTTAGTGCTATAAATTTTTAGATCACGCCAGTCTTTCATGCACTCTGGGTGATGTTCATGTGATTAATTGTGAGTAGCTTACTTAAGTTTTTTGTCCTTCAATGATTATTTCCTATAGCGGATCCACACTTAAATGCAATAAAAGAAGCAAGCAAACGGAAATGAAATTCATGATAGAAACTAACACCTTAGGAAGAAATCCAATGAGGGAAGGTCATATCTCACGAGTTAGACCTCTAATCTATCCGTTGGTGATTGAAGCTACAAACTTGCAATAAGAAGCCAAGAAAAATGAAATACTAAAATAAAACTATGCGATCAACAATTTATTGCAAAGATCAATCCTAAAATGGGAGGATTAAATTCTATCCTATAATGATAACAAAATCATTCATCAATAACAAAAACAAGAGAGGAAATTAGTGTGAAAATAAGTGTAGACTAGTACAAAGCAATGCAAAACCAAAATTGACTAAGAACATAAATAATTCTTAAAGAAATCCAAACTTAAACCACATAAATATTAAGCAAATGTAAAATCACACATCCTAAACTTAGAACCACTCATCAAATGAATACATCCATAAAGTAAAGAAAAAAGAAAGGGGTGGAAAGGAAAAGAATGAATATGAGAAAAGAAAGTGGTTTTTTGTGTAATTGAGATATGAAGGCAACATTTAAACTCAATAACTAATACACAGAAAATGAGGAAGAGATGGCAGCAATCTGCTCTTGTAGTTAACTGATTATAATGTATAATCAAATTAATGACTAAGGAGAGAATTATGTGAGGAAAGATGAGGTGAATCTAGAAGAGAAAAGTGATATATACAGAAAATGGAACAAGTATGTTTTACACTATTTGGGACAGCGTAGAATAGGTAAATGGATATGTGAATTGGATAGTAGGTTTCGATGTGTGAGTAGGATGGAAAATCAATGGTGGAAAAGGATAGATGCAAAGAGAGGTTTGAACGATTAAATATATGGGAGTGAAGCATGGAAGCAATAGAACATTGTCCACAATTAATTAAGCACAGAAACAGAGCATTGAAAGGATATGCAGAAATATAAGCACACAGAAGTAATGGAAGGAGTACAGACTAAACTCAAATCTTAAGAAGTGTAAGAATGTAATCAATTGAGAAATGTGATCTGAGTCTAAATTCATCCATCTATTGCAACAACATAAAATTAACAAAACTTTAACTCAAATGATAACAAAACTAAAATTGACTTGTAATGAAATAAACACACAATGCAATGTTTATCTACCAAGCAAATAGAATATAGCAACACTTACCCACGCTGAGGGGCCCTTCCCAGGAGGTGAGTGTTGCTTGAAGACAATCAGATCAATCTAGAAGGATGCTCAATGTGGCAGCAACAATCAATTCTTCATTGAGATCAAAAACTCGGTTTTTACATGGCTAACAACCCGTTAAGGCTTTCTCACAAGAATGAATCTTTCATTTACAAAATCTTCATGAAAATCATGGATTCTTCTCATAGCCCTATGAGGCTTATTTATACATGAATAATCATTGAGGAGTGGATGGGACCGAATCCCAATGCTCATATTTCAAATATTACATTTTTAGATAAAATCCTCAAAAATCTGGGTTTTATTGCAATTTGGGAAAATTCGAGTTAGTCCCCCACCCATATCTTCCAAACCAATTCTAATTTTGAAAAAATGCCCGCACGTCTTACTCAATTTTCCATATTCTAGACAAAACCCATTTCGTAGAATTTCTAGATCTGATGCCACCTGCACGAAAATCGAGGCACAAGTTGGCAGTTTGAGGTTTTCAATAATTTTAGCATAATCATTCCCCCTGAGCTGGAGGTCCACACATGCGAGCTGGGTGAATTTTGTGTCACGTTTCTGCACGAAAACATCATTCTAGACAAAACCCATGTACCCGATTTTCCTCTAGAAGCTTTCCAAAATTTTGAATTATTTCTAGTACCGGATTAGCACAGTTGGTACTGGATTAGAACAATTGGTACCAGATTAGAACAATTAGTACCTGAATCTTGTAGCTAGGGGTTTAGTACCAAATGAACATGATCATGACTATGGGTACCAGACCAACGCGATGGTATTACTAGATGGAGCTAGTGCCGGAATAGGCGCAATCTGGTACCGGATGAAGTTGGTAATGGAAGAGGCAGAGAGCTGGTACCGGATGAATGCAAAGGTAGTACTGCATCACTGTAGAGTATTGGATGACATGGAGTGTGGGTACCAAATTAATTTCCAGGCACCGTATGACTGTAGAACCTTGTGGTACCGGATGACTTGGAGTATCGGATGACCTGCAATGCAGGTACCGGAACAGGAATAATACAGGTACCAAAACATGGACAGTGCACATACCGGAACCTGAACAGTATAGAACATGTTACTTGGACATAGAAACATATGATTAAACCATCATCAACAAAACTGTTGTATAATCATCCTTTTAATCACTAAAAATATGAAAAACTATGTATTAACCACATAAGATGAATAACAAGAGATAATGGAGGTTTATGGTGTAATTAGCGATATATTATTGACGAAATGAGGAGAGAAGGTTTAATGATGAGTGTATTTGTATGGCGAAAAGTATGACAAAACTAGAGCTCAACATAGCCCCAAACCCAAGGATTTTCATGTCCTCATGCAAACAAGGTGAAGAACTTATGATACTCTGCTTATAGATTTATGTGACATTGTTTCTTTTGTGTAAGTGTTGGTTCTTGTGAAATGACACTTTAGAAACTGCCACAGATTGATTTCAAATAGAGAAACAAAATTATCATAAAAATGGAGGACAAGCAGTGGATGAGGTATCAGAGTGATGGTGAATGGTGTGCATATGGAGAATGGTTTATAAAATGTTGGTGATGGTGGCCGCATGGACTTGGACATCAATTTTAAGACCAATATTTACTTTGTAGTTCTTTGCTTGGATAGGCAACAATGACTTCATCCTCTTTCACATGACTTAAGAATTCTTTATGATGTATGAAGAGAAGACACTATAGATGTTGCTTTGTATTTGGATACCACATATTTCATTTTCATTACTTGGTCTTATCATCATAGTATATCATTCATTACGACAAGTGGAGTGAAGATGGAGGGTTTACTGAGCAGTTGTGATAATGCATAGTGGAGTGTGGAGTGGGTAATAGTGGTTATGCATCATGTTTTCAAAGTAAATTAAAAATATTTGTACCAGTTTTACCTCAAGTTACCCTTGCTTTGAATTCTAATGCATGTTGAAGTGGAAACTAGACGAAATGTTTGCAAAATCATGATGTAGACTGCTGAAATTTGAAGATGAACTGGAGCAAGGCTGTGAACTGATGGATATCTAGGAGAGAGATTTGATGAATGTTGATCTACTGAGATTCCTTATGTCTCTCTCTCCCCCAAACCCGTTGTTTTGCATGTCCTCATGCAAACTCTCATTAGCACATAAAATTTTTGCAAGCTAAAAGTGGACTATGTGGAACCGGTGCATGTTAACTGAAGGAGAGAAATGAAGTATGCCAGAGCTGAGAGCTGCTGAAAATATCCTGCAAAAAGTACCCTCGAAAAAGATTTAAATTTCTGTATTGTTGGTACAGGAACCTACTGGTTTCTGTACCAGCAGTACCGGAACAGAAAAATCCAAAAGAAATTAAACCAATACTATTATTATGAGAGAAGAAATATACATTGATGCCATGCTTAAAGAAACAACTAAAAATTAAACTTTATTCATGCTTGTAAATTCGGAAATGAAATTTATTTTAAAATATTACAAGCATAAAAGAAATTTATAAATTACTTATTACATACGATTTCATCAATCATTAACAGTTGTATGCTCAAGAAACCATGTGAATTATGATGGGGGATTTTTCCTCTCATCCTCGAACAGTAAAACATGAGGATATAAGTGGTCTTTGATAAATGAGAAACCGATAGGAAACCAGTCATCCCTGTTTAATTTCTCAAAGAATCTCTGTCATTCAAGTGATATTGATAAAGTTCGCATTTTAGTTTATTAGACTCCTACACTTATGGGTCCCACCTCTAGGACAATGACATCCAAGGTATGAATGACGGGGTCTTAAGACCATCTTACAGACATTCTCAAATGGCAATTAGATGAGGTTCATTAGACTTTTGTTCAACCATGCATGCTTCTTCTTAACGATTTACACAAGTATATTGTTCATATGGACAAATATAGATTAGACATAATGAAAGACATCAAAATCAAAACCCATTGCCAGCAAGCCTGTTCAATACTCCGATGGGGTAATTTTGACATCGAAGAAATATCCTTCCCAGGCAGAATGCCCTATTGCCCACAAGCCTATTCAGTACCCTGATGGGTTTGCCTAGTTATACCACAGGTTGGTACCCGCTGCCAGCAGACCTGTTCAGTATCCCGACAGGTTAGCCTCTTACACCCATTTTCCATCAAAGGATCTTGTCCCAATATTTACCCTTAAGATAAAATTTATAGATTTATTTCACATGGGTGAATGGGGGACCATCTTTGAAAACCTTTTTACAGGATGAGATGGTATTGAGTTGGAAGATATTTTATAGATTGCCCATAAAAGATTGTTCGTATGCAAAATAGACTTATGTGTCGAGATTAGTCGAAAGACATATCATGGTCAAACTTACTTAATGTGTGGTGGATGAGGCCATGAGAGAATGACCTAAAGGTGTCTCTAGTC
>SNQJ01S0223888.1:0-14007 GCA_010110895.2 Picea sitchensis | reverse complement strand
GAAGATATGAAACATAATCTTCTAAGTGTGATTCAAATGTGTGAACAAGGTCATAAACTTACTTTTGATTCAGAAAAGTGTGAGATAAGAAAATAAGGTTTAGGGAAATTGGTCGGTACAGCGACAAGAACTTCAAACAACATATATGTGTTAAGTGAAATTGGAAATGAAAAGTGTTTTCTAGGAAAGGAAGATGAACATTGGCCATGGCATAGAAGAATGGGTCACATGCATTTTTATAACCTTGTCAAAGTCAGCAAAAGAGAAGCAGTCAGAGAAATGCCCCAGATCACGAAACCAACCAACACTTTATGCAAGCATTGTCAACAAGGAAAGAAAACAAAGACCAGGTTCAAATCAATGGAATATTCAACAAGACCACTGGAAATTGTGCACACTGATCTAGTTGGACCAACTACAAAAAAGTGCCTAAAAGGTGAAAAATACTTTATGTTATTAGTTTATGATTATACAAGAATGACTGCAGTTTTCTTTCTCAAGAACAAACCAGAAGCTTTTGAAAACTTCAAGATCTACAAGGAAATGGTTGAAAATGAGATGGATTCAAAAATCAAATGTTTGAGATCAGATAATGGAGGAGAGTTCACTTCAAAGGAATTTATGGACTACTGTAGCAATCATGGAATAAAAAGACAACTCTTTGTTGCTACGACACCTCACCAAAATGGAGTTGTTGAAAGAAAGAATAGGATAGTACAAGAAATCGCTCGAACAATGCTAATGGATTCAAAATTGACAGATATATTTTAGACACAAGCAGTGCATACATCATTTCACATTCAAAATAGAGTAATGTTCAAAAACAACACTGATAAAACTCCCTACAAGCTATGGAAAGGAAGACTAGCAAATGTGAAGCACTTCAGAGTTTTTGGAAGAAAATGCTATATCAAAAGAGAAGATGGCAGAATGGGAAAGTTTGACTCTCGTGTGGACAAAGGAATACTTGTTGGTTACTCAAGTACAAGGAAAACATACAAGTGTTACAATCTAAGATTGAGCAAAGTTGTGGAAAGAATCAATGCAACAATTGATGAAACATGAAGACCAGAATCAAAGGAAGAACAAAACAAATCAATGGAACAACTTTTCGAAGAAGAAGATGAAAAATAAGTAGAAGAGGAAGATGAAAATGAAGAGAATCTGACAGAAGCATAAGAGAAAGTTCAGAAATTATCTCCAAAGACACCTAGCAAACGAGTACAGAAGAATCATCCTTCAGATCAAATTATTGGAAAGAAAGATGCAGGATTTGAGACTAGAAGAAAAGTCCGTTCACTAGAACAAACACACCTAGCACTCTTATCTACAATTGAACCAAACTGTTTTGAATAAGCCAGCAAGGATGAATTTTGGAATAAGGACATGGATGAAGAATTGGATCAAATAGAGAAAAATGACTCTTTGGAATTGGTTCCAAGACCAAAGAATAAGAATGTGATTGAAATAAAATGGGTTTTCAAGAATAAATTGAATGAAGATAGACAGGTTACAAGGAACAAAGATAGATTGGTATGTAAAGTGATGCAGGAGCATCGCTCCAAGCCAGCTACATGCCAACCAGCCAACACATCAAAGTGCACATTCGATGGGAGAGAGAGGCTCAGCCTTCTCGATTTTCAAATTTTGAAAATGTAATTAAATGTTGTAAGGCTAGTAGAGCCAAAAATCCATGCATATGTGAAGGATTTAGTAAATTTTTCCTTAAATAGTTTGTGTGGCTAAGATCTAGATCCGATTCAAACTAGACAGACATTCAATATAATTGAATGTAAATTAATGAGAGTTGGTGAGGATGGAGGGAAGAGCTCGAGGATCCCCTCTTTGTAAAAAGATCTTCTTTTGTATATGGAGAGAGTTCTACAGGAGTTAGAGTAGATAAGTTTTTAGAAGGGGAGAAGAGAGTCGAGACTCTGTTGTAGTCTGAGCTCAAACACATTGTAATCAGACATTCTTGATTAATACAAATAGAGCAGTTTTTCCTGCATGTTGTTGTCCACATGTTTATGACTTCATGAATGAATGTCTTTATGTGTTGATGATATGTTGTATATACATGTTAGGTATGCATTTGCAGGGATAGACATAAATTATTGTCTGTGAGTTCTTTGATTCCAAGTTTGGGTTTTTTGAGGCTTCATGCAAGAGGTCACATGACAGAATATTGCAGGCTCTGTAAGCCTGTGTAACGAGTGCACTTATGAATTCTGTGGATTCAGACAAAGACGTGCCAAGAGGGCGTACCAGCTGAGGTCACTGACTCAAGGAGAATCCTCAAGGTTGTTGAATACTTTGGAGGTAGTACTGTGTAGAAGAGAGCATAGGACAGACTAGAATCATTGAAGGATTCTGTAGAAGCTCTGCCAGGAGGGCATTGAGCAGGTGCATAGAAGGAAAGAAGACAGAATCACTGAGGATTCTGGAAAAGTCTACCAAGAGGGCATTGAGTTGGTGCAGGTGTGCACAGAAAGAACTCTTGTTTGAGTTCTGAAAGGAGAAGAAGTGTCAGGAGGAAGACCTTCACAGGGCTACTGAACACCCTATAGGTTCAGTAAGGAATGCTTGAGAAGGAAGTTGCCAGAGGGAATTTCCATCCTTTCAAGGAGAGAAAGGGGCAGAGACCTTAGAGGCCTGAGCAATTGAAGCTCAAGAGGATAAAGACCTATTCAAGGAATGCAACAGGCCAACACCTGAGTAAAGTGTTGACAAACAAACAGTCATCTGAAGGCTTATCAGGCAGCAGGAGTGGGAGCAAGAGAGGACTTATTCTAAAGTCTCGAAGCTCAGGACAGATAGCACCTTTGTGTGCAGAGACTTTGCAAAGATTGTAGGAGTCGAGGAACATTTCAAGGTTTCATAGAGGAATAAGCTCAGGAGGAAAAGTGCCCTTGTGCACAGAGCCATAGCTGTAAGGAATCGCAGAAGTCGATACACCCTTTGGTGGGTAAGATTTTGAAAATCTTAGGAGGGGCAACATCTTTAGAATGTAGGCGAGAGTTGAGGATACAGGCTTCATAGCAGGAGAAAAGGCTGAGACCTTTGAAGCATTTGAAGTCTTCCAAGCTCAGGAAAGGTGCAAGTTCAGGAGGGGGCACAACTGTCATTAGATCAGCTAGAGAGAACGAGATCTGGACCATTGAATCTACGTCCAGGGAAGCAGGAGGAGAGTGCGCAGAAGAAAGAGATCTGGGCCGTCAGATCTTGGCCTATTTTGGCATTTCGGCTACCGAGAGATACAAAGGGAAAGAGTTGGGACTCTTGACCCATGAAATCCCAAAAGCATCATGACCGTCCAATAGGAGGACACGTGGCGAGAGATCGAGCTTTCGGGGAAATTCCCGAAAGGAGGATTTCGACATTTCAACTATTGGGAATGTAAAGGGTGAGAGTTCAGAACTCTTGACCCGTGAAATCCAAAAAATACATAAGTCGTTGGATCAGGAGAGACTATGAGCCGTTGATCCCAATTTGGAGCGGAAGACCAGCATTTCGGGGTTCGATACTTTGGTATTTTGGATACAGGGAGCTCGAAGGGGCAGGGAGTTGATGTGGCTGGGATTGCAAAGTCCTGAAATGTGAAAACCCGAAAGTAGATGGAGGAATAGTGTCAGGATATGTAACAGGGTCAACCATTTCGTCATTTCGGGATTTGGCTTTTCGGCCATCCCGAGGACAAGAAACCGGGCACTTCGGCATTGGAAACCCCGAAGTCCCGAAAGTGACGTATTGTTGGAGTGGGACTACGGTCATACATTTCGGCAATTCGGGGTTCATATTTCTGGAAGTTTCAATTACAAGGAGTTGGGGCGCGTGGTGTTAGAAATCCCGAAGTCGTGAAATGCGACATGGATGTGGAGAAGGGCGTGGTCACAGAGGACGCAGTCGCATAGACCGAAATTTTGGCATTTCGACATTTCAGAGTTCGAGGAATCGAAGGGTCAAGAAACTCGACATCGGAACTCCCAAAATTGTGAAAAGGAAAAAGCTGAAAGGTGGGTCCTAAGAATTAATCGGAGGATACGTGCGACAAAATTCAAGGGAGTGGTCAAGCTTTGGAGAAAATCTCGAAAGGCCTTCAATCTCACCAAAAGGGGGAATTTCGAAAACTGAAAAATCATAAGGGAAGAGGAACGAGTGTTGGTCGATCACTCAAGTTCCGAAAAGCTGAAATAAGTGGCAACAAGAGGCATGTGTTTAGCGCATTGAAGAATTCAACCCTCATTGATGTTTCAAGTTTCGTAGGTTGAAGAGACAAGGGGCTCGACAACAGGATTCGCGAAATCGTGAAATCTGAAATCTCGAAAAAGAAAAAGCCCCGATCACATTTGTTGGTCGGTTGTGGAGTTAATGCCAGTGTTTGATCATGCAGGCATAACTCAGAATGACCTCTGGGATACACCTATTTGTGAGTGTGAAGTATTCCCTATAGGGAAATCAAAGAGTCAATCAGACTCAGGGGAAGACTTGGAACGATCCTGCGCAGATCTTGGCCCGAGGGTCGGGGGTCTACGTCAAGTGTGGTATCAGAGCTTGATTTTGTATGTATACTGCAGGCAAAATGAGGTAGAAGAGATGGAGACAGAGTGTTGAAGCTCTGTAGAGATTGTTCCAGGTGTGCAGTAGTCAAAATACATTCAGGTGGACTGTAGGGGAAGTTGGAAGCACTCGCGATTGCAAAGTGACAACAATAAGTTTGCCAGGAGGGAAGACATGAACAAGAATATGGCTACTGAAGGCCATGGACATGGTGGAAAGAAGAATCACTAGCAGCAAATGAGTAAAGGAGTAATGGATAAAGAGCTCGCTGAGATAAGAGCAAGGATGGAAGATCTTGCACTGCGGATGCAGCAGGATGCAAAGCCACGATGGGTATATGAATGGCCTCTGAGGAGGAAAGAAAAGTGGCCAGTCAAGAAATTGTTGGCCTGAAGACAGCGGAGAATGTTGAGGAGGTGGTTGAGGCATGTTAGAAGACTTGGTGGCAGAGAAGGACTGGTTCACACTTGTGAACCAGAAGCTGGGAGAAATCTCAATGATGATGAAGAGGAGAGATTGAGCAGAGATCTCAGAAACTGCCAAGAGGGCAGTGAGGAATTTTCAATTTTCCAGGTGGGAAATAAGAAGAGGTCACAGGATGATCTCAAATACTGCCAGGATGACAGAATAGAAAGTTTAGATTTCCATATGGGCAACGATATGAGATCGTTGGAGCATCTCATAGACTACCAGGAGGGTAGAGAGGAAATCTCATATTGCCAGGAGGGAAAGGGAGAGAAGATGAGGCCACGTGAGAGTCTCATGAACTCAGAGGTGAGTTCGGATCAGCAAGAGGAGCTGATAGAGAAGGAAGATCAGAAGAGCATTATGATGATTGGGGAAATTCAAATATTCCTTCCACATAGCTCAGTTGAGTCCAGCGAAGGTGTTGGAGATGGAGCAACAACAGAAAGACAACCAATAGAGACTGTCAAAGAAGAGGAAGAAGTGGAGCAGACACTGATGTTTGCCCAAGGAGAAGAAGATGAGCATTCGCTGGAATGGCTCAAAACTTTTGGCCAAGGAGTCGAACAGAAAGTAACTATAGTACTGGAGACTACAGAAGTAGAAGAAGAGGAAACAGACATCATAGATTTTGTTCTTATGTGTGAAGAGATTGAAGCCTTGGAGAGAAGGGGGAAGGTGCAGGGCATGCACATCCAACAGATCAGGTTGGAGACAGAGGGAGAATATCAGTCCCAGGAGCAGCTCAGAAAAGTTGGACTTGAGCCAACACAAGAAGAGATGACAGTCAAGATGTCACAGGAAGAAGTTGAGCGACAACTCAGTAATGAGACTGCAAAGCTGGAGTCAGCAGCAAAGTGGCCACTCAGTGCCACAAAGGTAAATAAATATAGCATGGGAGATCAGGTATATCTACCCACTGACACAGAGGAAGAAGTGCAGTAGAGACGACTACATACAAAGAGTCGGCCATGGGAGCAGTTGGACGATATAATTGAGGAGATCATAAGGCTGATGATCCGATCAACAGAAGCGGTCAGCAGAGAGAATCTGAGCAGAGGAAGACTTGCAAGAGAAGCAGGGAAGCAGATGCAACAGCAGTAGCAAAGCAGAGGAGAAGATGGATAGCTCTAGAGAACTATTTGGGATCCAAGTGGATTTCGACATCGATGCTGGGAAGCTCATGAATTTTTCACAGCAGAGGAGTATGATGCAGGAGCATCGCTCCAAGCCAGCTACGTGCCAGCCAGCTAGCACATCAAAGTGCACATTCGATGGGAGAGAGAGGCATAACCTTCTCAATTTTCAAATTTTGAAAATGTAATTAAATGTTGTAAGGCTGGTAGAGCCAAAAATCCATGCATATGCACAGGATTTAGTAAAGGTTGCCTTAAATAGGTTGTAAGGCTGAGATCTAGATCTGATTCGGACTAGACAACCATTCAATATAATTGAATGTAAATTAATGAGAGTTGGTGAGGATGGAGGGAAGAGCTCGAGGAGCCCCTCTTTGTAAAAATATCTTCTTTTGTATTTGTAGAGAGTTATGTAGGAGTTATAGTAGAGAAGTTTTTAGAAGGGGAGAAGAGAGCCGAGACTCTTTTGTAGTCTGAGATCAAACACATTGTAATCATGCACTCTTGATTAATACAAACAGAGCAATTTTTTTCGCATGTTGTTGTCCACATGTTTATGAGTTCATGAATGAATGTCTTTATGTGTTGATGATATGTTGTAGATATATGTTAGGTATGCATTTGCAGGGATAGACAAAAATTATTTCCTGTGAGTTCTCTGATTCCAGTTTTTGGTTCCTTGAGGCTTCATGCAAGAGGTCGCATGACAGAACACTGCGAGTTTTGTAAGCCTGTGTAAGTAGTGCACTTTTGAATTCTACAAATTCAGACAAAGACGTGCCAGGAGGGCACACTGTTGGTCACTTTATTTGCTTAATTAATTCAAACAATCAAGTGCTACATAAATTGTCAACCCAGGGAAGTCTGTTATTTCAAAGGTAACCACGCACTATATATGCTCAATTCCAAAAGCAGCCTAGAGTTGTAGTAAAGGAAACTATATCAATCACACTTGCCTTGAGTAAACTGAAGTTCTGACTTGAATTACAGGAAAGCAACCTACTTATTGCAGAGCTTTTAAAGATTAATCTAAAGAATCTTGGATTACATTAAAATAACAACTGCAACAGGAAAGAACCACTATTCTGTAACCAGAGAACAGGACCCTTATTCCCAAGCAGGAACTCCAGCACCTTGTTTCTGATTAACACACTTTCATGAAAACATTAATGCATAGGAGGCTAACTCTATCTAACATAGAACATGACCCTTTAATTCCTTCCTTTAAGCATGAACCTTTAACCCAGTCTCTGATTAGCACACTTGTGAAAATAACCGAAAACTAATCCTACAGAGAACAGGACCCTTTAATCCCTTCCATTAAGAAGGGACCTTTAACCCAGTCTCTGATTAGCACACTTGTGAAAACAACTGAAAGCTAACTAATTCTACAGAGAACAGGACCCTTTAATTCCTTCCATTAAGCAGGAACCTTTAACCTAGTCTCTGATTAGCACACTTGTGAAAATAACTGAAAGCTAACCAATTCTACAGAGAACAGGACCCTTTAATCCCTTCCATTAAGCAGGAACCTTTAACCCAGTCTCTGATTAGCACACTTGTGAAAATCACCAAAAACTAATCCTACAGAAAACAGGACCCTTTAATCCCTTCCATTAAGCAGGGACCTTTAACCCAGTCTCTGATTAGCAAACCTCATAAAATCATCACACAAGATTGCTAATTAAAATGATTATGAACTTCGTGAAAACAATGTAACATTCACTAAAGCAAAGTTCCTAACAAGACAGAGTTCAGTAGTGTTTCAGCAAAGCCGAATTCATAAAAAGTAGTGTTTCAGCAAGACAAAAATTAATCAAGGCATAAACAGAAATTACACTAACACACTATAAAACTAATGGGTGAATCTTGTGAAGAAGGTGGGCCCTCCCTTCTCACAAGATTCCCCTGAGACGAAAAGGCTAGAGAAGGATGCTCAAAACAGTCTTTTATTCATCTATCAATGGATCATATTACAATCTGGAAATGAAGTACGTCCCTCTCTCTGAAGATTTCTTAATACATAAAACTTGGGATCCTTTGAATGATGATTTCCTCTTATTTAAAGAGGGAATCCCTTCGATACAATTGATCAAAAATTGCAAATGTATATCTTAGTTCTATTCTTATTCAGATCGACTCTCTAAACCGGAATAGGATGTCCTAGTCTCCCGCAACAGAATGCTATTACGAGTGCTGAAGGAGGTGTTGTTGTTACGGCTGGAGTGACAGTTTCTTGTTGCTGCTGCATGTTGTTTCAACACCGCAAATCGCGGGCTGTTTCAGCCACAGGATTTGCGCTCTTGACTGTTTCAGCATTCTCATGTAGCAGCGATGGTTGGTGCTTGGCTCATGGTGCAACTGTTGTAGAGTTGTTGTTGACCGCTGACTGTGTAATGGCTTCCTTTGTGTTTCAGCATCGTCGGTCCTGTAACGGCTTCCTCTGTGTTTCAACATCGTGAGCATGACCTGTGTAACAACTTCCTCAACATCGTAGATCATGAACTGTGTAACAGCTTCTGTGTTTCAGCATCTACAACCCTGGACTGTGTAACAGCTTCTGTGTTTCAGCATCTGCAACCCTGTACTGTGTAACAGCTTCTGTGTTTCAGCATCTGCGACCCTGGACTGTGTAACAACTTCTGTAAATTGTTGTTTCAGCAACAAGCCTCAAATGCTAATCTGCAGTTTGAACTATTTCAACACTTATACATTTCCAATCAATGGTTAAGTATGAGAGTGATGTAAAATATTATGCAAAACATATTAAACGTATAGTAATGAGAAGGGGCGTTGTATACCTTTGGAATGATCAGATAGAGTGATAATATGAGTTTAAATGTGGGTGATCAAAAGTGTAATAGTGGCAAAAAGTATGGGCAAAAAGATACATTGTGTGGTCCTAACATCCCCCCCAACTCAAGGTGTTGCATGTCCTCAGGCAACTTCACTCTGAATCAGAGTCTGGATACCGACTCTGGGCGTGTAAGTTACTCAAGCAGTAGCTCTGGGAGGTACTATCCATTGGCATTCTGAACCCTTGGACCCGTTGTAATCTTTGCCAAGATGATGTTTCTGTATTTTTAGGCAGCTTATAATGGATTTGATATCTTTCTATTGGCAACCAGAGGATAGGAAAATAAAACCGGTACCCTATCCAGCTTTCAGCACATTGCTGAACACACTGGATGTAATTAGGTACCCTGGAGATTTTTACCTCAAGGTTAGTGGGGCTAAAAGGATTGTATTCCTGTCTTTTCTCAGTGTATTGCTGCCAAAACAAGTTATTTTCCTGGAGGGCAACAATCTCTATGGATCTGATGAAGTGCTGACAATTCTGGAGCACTATTGATTGTAGCTGCTGAACATGTTCAGTCACCCCTGGTTTCTTTAAGAACTCATAATATTCTGTGACAAAAGTGGTTGCATTCTGTGGTTCTGGTCTTATCCATAGAAGGCAGTTGTCTTCATTGGGTTTAGCAGCCATGAAGTCATCTTGCCAAATGATTTGATTGTGGAGAAAGGAGGTGAACACCCGAATCTGAATGTCCCCGACAAGAGGATTAAGGTTCAACTGCATGTTCTCAGGAATGGCTTCGTTATGGAAATATGCCTCACAAAGGAGGTGTTGATCCCTAGCAGATGCTTCTGTGAAAGTTTTGACAAAATCTGCTGGGTGTAGTACTGCATAGGGTTTTCCTTCTATAATTGATTTGATCTAAAACCATGTGAGTCGCTCCATAAGGAACAAGGAGTAGTTGCAAGATGGTTTCCTTGTAGCCAATAGCTTTTGTGTCAGGTCAAATACCCGGGCCATTCTTCCTTTCAACTCTTTGTTCTATTTCTTAAGGGCACGAGCTTCATGGCATGTCTGCTCTAAAGATTCCCAATTTGAGTATGTATGATTTATCCAGATTTGTCTGTGCTCTTGTAGGCTTTTGGTCTGTGTTGTAGCATACTCTTTCTTCCATTTTTGTATTGCTGCCTGCTCATCCCATAGCTGGGTCTGTGTTTCAGCATTGCAAGTAGTGGGGTGAGGTAAGTTCTGAGTAGATTGTTCCATGAAAGTGTGGAGATTGATCTAGCTGGGAGGTGTGAATTCCTCCATAGGCATTGTCTATACGACTTTGTTGACAAAAGCAGGGGCTTCATTTGTTGCAATGTAGGGCTCAATCTTAATCTTGGGAGGTCTTGCTGGTTCTTGTGTTTCAACTGTAGTTGGTTCTTGTGTGACAGCTATAACTGGTTCTTGTGTAACAACAGGTTCTTCCTTTTTGACTACAAAAGTTGAAGGAGTAGGGGGAGCTCCTGACACTGGGACTTGAATTACCTTATAGCCTACTTGATAGTAAATATCCCCACATTGACAACACATATATTCTTTACACAGGCTCTCTGTTGTAGTCCCTTCTGACATGGTTGCTATATGAGCCAGGGTGTGCAAGTTAAGTTTCTTCTCGTATGCTTCCTTTGCCCTGGCTAATTCTTGCTTGTATGCTTCTAATTCAAACTTTAAAAACTCGTTTTATTTCAAGACAGAGGCCATTGTTAGTTCTGGTTGAGGGATGACTGGTTCTTGTGTGGCAGTCACAGCCTCACTAGCTGGTTCTTGTGGAGAATCTACAGGAATGGCAGTTGATTCTTGTGTTTCAGCTTCTTGATGTAAGGAAAGTAATGTTGCAACACCCTGGACCTCTGATTCCTGTATCTCAATGTCAATATCAACAGCTGGTTCTTGTGTTTCAGCCGTAGTTGGTTCTTGTGTGACAGCTATGGCTGGTTCTTGTGTTTCAGCCACTGAATGGGTAGCTGGTTCTTGTGTTTCATCTATGTAATGGGTAGTTGGTTCTTGTGTTTCAGCTACTTTATTTGAGACAGATGATGTCGCAACACCCTGGGCATCTGGTTCTTGTGTTTCAGTGCCCGTGGGTGGAATAGGCAAAGATCCCAGGATTTGGGAGGTTGGAGGTGTACGGGGTATTAGTCGGATGGGTTGGGAGTCTAAGGTAGTGGTGATAATGGTTGGCCTTGTTGAGGCCCTTGTTCGCTTCTTTTGTAAGAAGGGTGGGAAGAAGGGAATTTGTTTTCTTTTCCGTGGGGGTTTTTCTTCAATGATGGGGCAGGGGGAATTATCTGGCTCAGATTCATCACTAAGAATATGAAGGGTGGGAGTGGATGATTATGGTAAGGTATGAGGTGGGCTTGGTATGGTAGGGGGATTGATTGGACTGATTGGTTTTGTGGGCGGGCTATTGGGTACTTCTGGAGAGTGTGGGGGGTTTTGCGGTTGTTGCTCCTGGAGATTTTCAGGAATTTTGGCAGTTGCTTGGGGGTTTATGGGCGGGTTATTTAGTGGAGGGTTTTATTGGGAAAAACCCCTTTGGATGAGCAGTTGGACAAGATGGTGATGGGTGAGTGAAAGGGTGGGATATTTACCCTTTCTGCAGTAATGCGCCATATTTATCAGACAACCCAACAAATAATAAGGAATATTCACCCGTCTATTATGTCGTAAATGAGACAACAGAAGAAAGTCATGCTGATAAACTACCTAGTATCAGCCTTCGCAGGTTAGGTATTGTTTGATGAATCTTTCAACTTCCGGCCATGGGGGTGGCAATGAGCTAAGTTTAACACCCCTGCCTTTAAATTCAATTTGTTCTTCTGGCAAGAAGAAGTTCTGTTGGGCATTCTGAATGATATGTTTACGGCTGAACATGCGAATGTCATCGGTAGGGAGGCCTGAGACCTGTGCTATATCTTCTTCTGTTACTGAAATTCGGACTCCTTGGACAATAGAATGGTCTTCTTGAAGGTTTTGAGCGAATTGTAGAACCTGTTGTTCATTATACCACTGGAGTCTCTGAAAATAACTGAGCTATCCTGCCTACTGAAAGATTTGATAAGCTACTGGATAATGTTCAAACAACGTTGTCGTGGCAGGTTCGTTCCGTATAACAGAGCCTCCCATAGCTACTAGCTCGGTGAAATACAGCGTCAAAGAGTTTGAGTAACAGCTTCTGCGTAGAGTGAGTTTTCCGAGCGACGATATGCAAAATGTGGTCAAATACGCGAAAGGGTGGTGAAATAGGAATGGCGGTGGTGAATTCGTGTGGAATGATGGTATCGAAGATTTGATGTGTCCTCCCCTCCTGTCAAGTGCGGCTAATAATGATTACACTTGAGTGGTCATAATGATTTAGAATCTTCTCATTAACTATAGCCTAACTGTATTACATAAAATTTACATACCTTGCCTTACCTTTTGATTCATTCTGCAAACAAAATATCATGCCTGTTCAGCAGTCGTGGTGGAGACTTTGATTTATTAGATGAATTGTATCAAGGATTTGCTGACTGGAAGGACGAACTATAGTATGCATAAAATCTTGCTGACAGATGATGTTGAAAAGTTGGTGTTTCAGCAACAGAAAAGAACGAGGCGAAACAACTGTTGGACGGTGTTGTTTTGGTGATGAGAAAATGTGAAGAACTGCTGAACAATGGTGTTTCAGCAACAGCAAAAACGGGGCGAAACAATTGCTGGACGGTGTTGTTTCGTCGCTGAAGGAAGTGAAGAATTGTTGGACTGTAGTGTTCTGGCAATAGGGAGAAGGCGGAAAATTACTATGAATGGTGTTTCAGCGATGGGAGAAGTGATAAAAGGTTGTTGAGCAGTGATGGGGGAAAAAGGTGTGGGGTTGTTGATAGTGGTGTTTCAGTAATGAAGAAAAGGGAACGGAGTGGTGTTTCAGCAACAGAAAGAAAAAAAGTTAAAAGTGTTGAACAGTGGTGTTTCAGCATCGGGAAAAATGATGAAAAGTTGCTGACAATGGTGTTTCAGCAACAGAAAGAACGGGGCGAAACAATTGTTGGACGGTGTTGTTTCATCGATGAAGAAAGTGAGGAATTGTTGAATCGTGGTAATGGGAAAATTACATGGGGGTTTCCGACAACAGTGTTTCAGCAATGGGGAGAGTGATGAAAAGTTGCTGACAATGGTGTTTTAGCAACAGAGGAAAGTCAAAAAGTGTTGAACAGTGGTGTTTCAGCATCGGACAAGCTTGTTTCTTTGTAAAGTAGGATCGTCCTTTCCTAGTGGCCTGTGCTTCAATCAGGAATCTGCAAAAATCGATTGTAACATGCTATGTTTTTGACAGGGATTATTAGTAAATAAAATCTAATCTAATACTAAAGAAATTAACTTAAAAGAATTAATTGCAATGAGGGGTAGAAGCCCCTTCTAAGAAGAGGTAATGGGCATCTTCCATGCATGTGGCCTTAAAATCTTCCTTGGAAATAGGGCGCTGGTACAGACGGAGCCGATGACCATTTACAAGTAACGGAGTTTTGGAGTCATCGATTGTGAGGAGCCTTATTGTTCCATTGGGGAAAACAGTGTCTACTTCGTAAGGTCCAAGCCATCTTGTACGTAGTTTCCCTTGAAATTCTTTGAACCGGGAATCATACAGTAGGGCCCAATTACCTTTTTGGAACTACTTGTTCTTGATATTTTTGTCATGCAATTTTGATCTTTGCTGTTGAATTATGGTTGTATGCTGAATGGCATCTAGTCTTTTCTCCTCCAATTCATTAAGCTGCTGCAACCTGGTTATCTGTGCATTGGTTAAATCAAGGTTGACATCTAAAGCAGTCCTTAAGGATTTTATCTCAAATTCCATGGGAAAGACAACACTCTTTCCATAGACTAATTCATAGGGAGAGAATCATGTAGTATTTCTCTAGGTAGTTCTTGAGGCCCATAATGCTTCAGGGAGCCTGTAGGACCAATCCTTTCTATTTTCCTTCACTGTTTTTGTGAGAATGGCTTCTATTACTTTGTTTGTGC
>SNQJ01S0223887.1:0-14827 GCA_010110895.2 Picea sitchensis | reverse complement strand
TACAAATACAAAGAGTTATCAAGGGTTCTTACTATATTGACAAGGTCTATCAAGACCTTGATTGTAATAAAAGTTGGCATCAAGCAATGCATACAAAATTCCATATCCATAACTTAATAAAACCTCGTTAAATTGCAATCTTAAAGTTATAATCATTATGAGGTGTTAGGCAATAATATTCAATCGTTGACCCTTGATACAGAGGTACTCATTAGTTACTAATATAACAATCTAGTTATATGATTATATTATATAGATGATTAACCTGACATAATTTGGAAAATGTGTAATATTATGAAGTAGATTGGAGAGTTAACATTAGTGAACCATTTTCCACTATGATAATTCTAAAATATCCATTAACATAATTGTTCTAACAATAAGAACACTAATTGTTCGACGATAGTTTGTCCAGTCATTTTAACAATACGATAATTAACACAAAAAGATTTCTTATTAAGATTTAAGCATGGAAATTCAATCTATTAAATGACTGATAAGTTCTATTTTTAAACTAAAGGGGTTGTTTCTAGCAATTATTATAATTTTAGAATTGAACTTCAAGAACAAGATTGCACCCTACAGAGAATGGAGTAGTAAATACGCTCCCCGTCTGGCTTGACTCGGAGTTCAATGCAAGGCGAACTGCTAGTGAAGGAAATCGTGGAGGAAGAATCTCTCGGATAATCATCTGAAGATATCAAGGAGAGGATAATTATATTCAATTATATCATAATCATAACTTGTTGGCGAAGGAAGTCACTACTGGATTGCGACAAAAGCAGAGCCCAACGCCCATCAGTTTATGTCACTATTTGTTTATGAAGAGGGTGATCTAATGGAAGTAAACTCGGACGATATTGTTTCAACTCCTAAACTAGGCTAGGCATGCATGGGCACTTGAGGTCTTAAAGACACTCCAGACAGTGAGTTGTAGTAAGGGTGAGTAGGGGGAAGACTTGTATCAGAGAGATGCAGAGGTTTGTCGTCAACATCAGGTTTCTAACAGACTGTAGGAGAAGGCATTTAAATGCAAGATCTTCTTACATTCGAACGCAGAAGACCAGAGAATATAGTAGTGCCACGATGAATCCTTTATCATAACACAACTACAATAATTTATGTGAATCAGTCAATCATGAACTCCCTCGGTATGAGATGAAAACTAGGTGGAATAAGGAAAGTTCCTTTCATTAAACAAGAAATCTTACATACAGATGCATAACCAGAAAACTAGAGTGCTTGTTAAAACATTACAATCGAGAGCTGCGCTCTACCATCGATACCTTGAAAAATATCAAAACTAAGTATATATACTCCCAAACAATTTCCCAATAGAGGCCTACTGGACTTTAGGGACGAGGAGTCTCTTCAATCAAATCTAGCCTACACTACTCTGTCATACGCCACCTTAATTCTACATGGCTCGCGCCAGGGGGTAGCTGAGCCCTTAAATGATGATTTAGCATGTGAAAGCTTCCCTGGCGAGTCGAGTACTTGGCGTGGCTTCCATGAAAATAACTAGTACAGAAGACCATCTCGGGCAGGCTTTCAGCCGGGACACCCATACTTTGCAATTAATGAGTGAGGGGAGGTTTCAACCACTCTCTTTCTTCTTCATTCATTCCCAGAAGGTACCGAGACTTAGATCATGTCGAATCGACATCTGGAGAACACAGTGCTCCCCTTCTGAAACTCAATTCGGTGCTTTTGGCCTCCCTTTTGTATAGCCCTTTCTACTTTCTCAGGTGACCACGAGCCGTGACCCTTTGTCTATCCTCCAGAGTGATTTCGGTGTTTAGGGATTCGTGGATATGAAGGAGCAAGTCTTCGTTCTTCGAAATCGTGATGGGAGAAATGTCGAGAGGACCTAACGGTTGCCATGCGTCCCCCCACTGATCTGACGGTTCTGAACTGATTCGTCAATACTGTGGGCCTAGGTCCAAGACGTCTCCGATGCTTCGCGCTTCGGGGATATGAGAGAGTTGTCCCTTACGCTTTGAAATCACGATGGGTGAAATGTCGGGAGGACCTAACCGCATACCACGTGTTCATCCAGAAAGAACGGCTAAGATTTATCTCAGTGCTTTGGGGCCCGTCTCGTCGAATGATAAACATTGGCGCCCCTCCTTTAAGCCTGCTCCTCTGTGACCAAGCGCCAAAACCATGGGCCTGATTCAGGGCGCTTTCAGTGTTTCGGGATTCGAGGTTTCGAGACGTGAAAAGATGGGGTGCGCTTACCCCTCGAATTTTCGAATGCCGATGTGACGCGTATGTGTGCCACGCATCCTTCAGATGAACGGCCTAGATAGTATTCACTATTATAAAGGGGGCTTCCCCCACTCACAGGCTTGCTTGATGTGACCTGGTGCTAGGATCGTGGGCTTAGATCCAAAGGTGCTTTCGACATTTCGCTGATCAACGATTTCACTGTAAAGAATGGGAGACCCTTGTCTCCCGAAACACCGATCCGCGATACGTCGACTGACTGCCACCTATGTCAATTGGATCGGACGACCCAGATTTGCCTTGAACTATGGGTGCTACCCTTCATGCTAAATCCCATGCAACTTGACAGCCCCGAAAACCCGATGACCGTTGATTCACTTTGCAGTTGAATCTCGGCAGCTGACAACCAACACTTCGCCCACTCGCTTGACTCGCAACTTGGAAAAGGGATTCTCCCATGTTGTGCTTAGGCGCTTCCCATGCTACCTACAGACCTGGGTACTTTTGTGCCCAAGACAACAATTTTCGCTAACATTAGGCTCCATGGGGGATAGAGTCATCCCTGTGATGCTCTAAGAACTCATTCTACAACTTCAGTGCCTTGCTATTGGGATATGGAGTCATTTACTAAGCCGAAAATATACAAACAGAAAATGAACAAAGAACTAAAGGAAAATATTTACAAACAAAGGAGCCGTCTAAGGTTCAAACAAAACATTTCTTCAGAAAATGCCCATTTACTGTGTTGTTGAAAACCTCTTCACCCTCTAGATTTTGCAACTGGTACGTGTTGTTTGAGAAAACCTCAGAGATTTTGAAGGGGTCGATCCAGAGGGTGTCAAACTTGTTGTGTTTTCCCTTATCCTGTCTGGGTGCATCCCACTTAAGTACCAAATCCCCAATCTCGAACTCCTTCTTCCTGACCTTCCTGTCAAAAGCCTGTTTGACCCTTTGCTGATGACTATGAGTTGTGTCCCTCACCTGTTCCCTGATCTGATGTACTTCTACTATCTGATGAATCCTTTTGTTCATATGATCCAGATCTCCTTCATAATCTTGAAAGAACTTTGCCACAGGTAAGGTGAGATGAGTCGGAAAGACTGCCTCTGCTCCGTAAACCAGCTGAAAAGGCGAGGTGCCCAGGTATTTCTTCATTGTCACTCGATCAGACCATAAAGAAAATTTCAACTTTGAATCCCAAACCCTTTTGTTGTCCTCCAATAGTCTTTTGATGATTCTTATCAGGCCCTTGTTGGAGGACTCTACTAAACGATTGCCTTGGGGATAGTAGGGGGTGGAGTGGATTAACGGGATATGGAACTGCTCACAGAACTTAATGAGAGGTTCATCCTTGAAAGAAGTAGCATTATTAGTGAAAATCCTATTGGGATAGCCAAATCTGGCTATGATATCCTCCAGGAAGATGATAATTACTTTGTGGGATGTACTTCTGGTGGGGGCATCTTCTATCCACTTGGTGAAATAATTTGTTGTAGTCAGGATCCATCTGTGCTGGCCACTTGAGGGAGGATGAATTTCCCCGATAAATTCTAGCCCCCACTGTTGAAAAGGTGTTGAAGCTATCACAGGCTTCAGTGGTAGTGGCCCAAGCTGCTATTTCCCTGAGAACCTTTGGCATTTGATGTAGGACCAGATTTCTCTGTTGACATCAATGAATAAAGTGGACTAGTAATACCCATCCCTGAGGATTTTGTGAGTTTTGGTCTTCCAGAAATGATTCCCCCCACAAAGGCCTCTGTGGAAATCAAACATAACTTTCTGGGCTTCTGGTGGGTTTAGACATCTCAGCAGCACTCCTAGAGGGTCTCTCCAGTATAAGACTTGCCCGATGAGTAAATATCTGACTGCCTTGAGCTTCAATGCTCTTGCCTTAATTTTTCACATTTCATCCGGGGGCTTCAACTCCTGCAGAAAGTACAAAATGTCACGATAACAGGAACACTCTGCTAGCACTACGCCTTCCTGAGAGCATTGACTGAGCAACTTATCTTGCTGAATTCCTGAGCATGTATTGATGAAACTAACACCCAAGGCTTCGTAATTGGATTCAACCAGCAGTTTGGCTAAACCTTTCCCCTTAACCAACTTGGTGGGCTTTATTTCCAAGTCAAATTCTAGGATTCTGGTGATCCATCTGCCTCTTCTCCCATCTATATCGGGCTGCACAAGGATGTCTTTCACAGAAGTCGAAGGAACGTATGCAGTTACCTTTGAGTGCAAGACATAGACTCTGAAAGCTTTGAGATCTTTCACTAATTCATAGGCTTTCTTCTCCATGATTTCATACCTTATCTCTTCATCTCTTAGTGCCCTGCTAAAGAAGGTAATGGGTTTCTCCCGTCCTTCCTCATTTTTATGCAATAATACTACTGCTACCGTATCGAAAGAAACAAAAGAAAAAACTAGGAAAGGTTTGGAATAATCAGGACTAATCAACACAGGTGCCTCAGTTAGTGCCTTCTTTATTTGGACAAAAGATTCCCTAGGTTCAACAGTCCATTTCACTTCACTTCCCTTTTTGAGCATGGACGTGATGTGTTTTACCAGTTCAGCAAAATTTGAGATGAATCTCCTCAGGAAATTAATCTTTCCTAAAAAGGCCTAGACCTCTTTTTTAGACCTAGCAAGTGACAGGGTTTGAATTGCCTCTACTCTGCTGGGATCAATCCTCACTCCTTCCGTTGATACTATATGGCCTAACAGCTTGCCCTCCATCATAGCAAACAAGGATTTCTTTGGATTTAGAGAGAGACCAAACCTCCGACACTTCAAGAAAACTTTCCTTAAGTGATGGCAGTGCTCTTTATCTGACCTGGAGAAGATGGTGATGTCGTCTAGGTAGAACACTACAAACTGGTCTTTCTCCCCGATGAAGGCTATATCCATGGCTCGTTGAAATGTTGCTCCTACATTCATAAGTCCAAAAGGCATTTTGGCGTACATGAATGTGCCCCAAGGAGTGTTGAAGGTTGTCTTTTCCCTGTCCTCAGGCATGACCGATATTTGGTTATAGCCAGAAAACCCATCGATCATGGATATCCTAGATGCACTAGTTACCTTCTGCAGTATGTGCTCCATCTTAGGTAGGGGGTAATTGTCTTTCTTTGAGCTCCTATTTAGGTTCCCAAAATCGACACAAAGCTTGATTTCTCCACTTTTCTTCCTCACGGGAACCAAATTGGCCACCCATTCAAAATATCTCAAGGGGACAATGATTTGGGCATCTAACAATTTCTTCACTTCTTTCTCCATGATAGGTAGCAACATGGGATTTATCTGTCTTCGCTTCTTCCTAAATGGCCTAGCTTCTTCCTTCAATGGGATCTTGTGCTCAATGAAAGATGTGTCATAAGTCTTGAGGTCTTCATATGTCCATGCAAACACATCAGCAAACTCTTTCAACAACTCAGTATATTCGGCCCTCTGTTCTCTGGTCAAACTGCTTGATAATTTGAAAAAACTAGGCTCCTCCTGTGTGCCAATGTTGCATTCGGTTGTATTAGCATCTTCATTTGAAACCTTACCCTTTATGGCCATATCATTCCCATCGAACAGTGTTTCTAAAGGGATTAGTCCCCTCGAAATGTGATTGCTAGGCAGCTGAATAATCTGGTGATTAGCAATTTTATTTATAAACACCTCAGGGTGAGGGTCACCTTCCGGGTCGGGATCCTAATCAATGTGCAATGCAGAAAATTCATCAACAGATTGGAGAAATTTTTCGATTTCCAGGTCATCTTCAAATACCTTCCAATGCTTGACGTTATCCGGTACAGAGGGCCTATATCTTATTTCAACATCATATTTGACCATAGGCGGCAGGGGAACTTTGATCAAACTAGCTGAGACAGTTAAAGAATCAGCTGAAGTATTCTCCCCCCTCGGAATGAAAGAAATGTTAAAGGCCAAGAAGAAATTGTCAATCAGGTCCCATACCTCATTTCTGTAATTTCTGAGCCAGGGATTATTAGCACGATAAGCATTTCTGACTTGCTGGATAATCAACTCAGCATCTCCAAATATTGCTATTTCTTTAATTCCCATTTCCTTTGCAGCCCTCATACCCAGAACAAGAGCTTCATACTCTGCCACATTGTTGGTGGTTTCAAATTCCATCTTGTATGACAGGGATATGGCCTCTTGACAAGGTGATATGAAAACCACCCCAGCGCCAGCGCCTTCGCTAGAAGAAGCTCCATCAAAAAACATCTTCCAAACAGAGGTGGTTGGAGGAGGTATCTCCTGATTAATAACGGGCTACTTTCTGATCTGTAAAGGGACCTCAGGAATTTCAGTGATCTGCAACAAACTAGACCCTAAATCGGTGTCAAGTGCAAAGATGCGGTGATTAGTGGGGTTTGCTTCATCACTGACAATATAGGCTAGCTGGGCTTCCTTGTACAACCTCCTGTGTTCCCCTCCAAAGACTGGGATGGTGGCATATGTGACATCCATCTGTAACATTCCTCCAAGTATTTTAATCCAAGACCTAGACAGCAGCATGCCAAATTTTGGGGGAACGTCAGCTACCACAATATCCATGACCACACTCTTCATGGGCAGCTGAAACAAAGAAACCACCAGGTCTTTGATGACTCCTAGACACTACACTCTTCTTGAATCAAAAGAGTACAAGTCATGATAGGCCTTTGTCACTTCCAGTCCCAGTTCTTCCATGACTACCTTGGGCATAAGGTTATGGGAAGCTTCTGAATCCATGAGGAAATTATGCAACACTTTATCATGTATATTCAGGAAGGTGTAGAAGGGAGGGGATGAATCATCGATATCTTCTACCATGGGCCCTAGTACAATGGTTGGCTTTTCATCTTGGAGATTCACTGAGTCGGAGGGAGGTTGGGGGGACTTAGATTTTAGCAGCTTGGAGAGGGACCTTTTGAAGTCTTCATTTTTAACTAGCTCAGAAAGAGGAACGAGAATTCTGATCTTTTGAATCTCATGCTCAAAATTGAAGGAGGGGATAGGCTTAGGAGCTTCCCTTACCTTAGTGACAGGCTCCTTGGCTGTTGAAGAAGCACTCTGAGTTTTCTTTTCTTTAGTAGTGGCTGTTGCGGATTTAGTACGCCTATCTGCTATAAGGGGCTGGTCTTGGCTATCAATGTCTCCTTCTTTCTTTCTTGACCTGAGATTGTATCTGTTAGAGGTGTGACCGACCTTTTCTCCCTTACCTAACTCATGGATTTGGACGTTCATCAGGGATTTTTTATATGCAGACTGAGTCAAATGGGGAAAAGGAGGAGCTTCTTCAACACAATGAATTTCGGGGTCGAACTTGTCTATCTCCTCCCCTCCCTCATGAGTAACCAGGTTATTTTGGAGAGGGGTTTGAATCCTTTGATCTTCTCTGTCTTTTTCCCTTCATTCCCTTGGGAAGGCCCATGGTCCATTGTTATCAGGTCTCTTGAAACCTCTACCATCAGCATTCTGGGGATTTCTGTACATGGGATTCCCTTCTAACTCCCACCTTTCCATTCTATCAGAAAGTGACTTTAGTATTCTAGCTGTCTCATCTATCTGAAGGGGCAGGGGAGAGGAGTTGGATGAGGAATCTCCAGGCCTCTGCTTGGATATGTTTCTACCAGTAGTGTTCCTGAGTCAGTCAACAACCAATATATTATATTCTACCTCCACGGCTGCGTCTTGCATATGGGCCAGAGTAGTGGCTCTTCTTTCCCTCAATAAGAGGCAGAAATTGGGATCAAAGGTGATAGAATAAGTGTTCTTTGCATAAGCTTCGGAGGTTTTTATCTCAACAGGGATTTTTTTGTACATTTTATTAGATCTCTTGGAGAAGTCAGAGATAGACTCTCCTTCCTTTCTTTTCAAAGACCCAAACTCTGTCATGTAATACATGAAGTCTTTTTTATCTCCCCACTGTCTTAAAAAGGCATTATCTAAAGCTTCGATCCCATCAATAGATCCCGGAGGCAGGGCCTTGAACCATTTTCTAGCCTCGCCTTGAAGGCTATGGAAAAAAATCCTCATCTATACGTCTGCATGCATGATGACATTATCATCTGTGAAATGATAAAAGGCTTCTAGGTGTTCTTCTGTAGTTATGTCCCCCTCACCTGAAAACTTAGGCAACTGCTTGAGGTAACCATCTGCTGGGAGGGCATTGAGGGGATGAGGTAGCATGAGGGGAGCATACCTAGCGGCTATGATGGCCTCCATTCTGGTCATGGGGGGATTCGCTCCTGCCATAGGGATATTATGTGGAGGAGAACTCGGAGGAGGAGGAGCTCGAAAAGGGGATATTAGGGGTGAGATTCTAAGGGGAGTGGGAAACAATAGGGGATTTAGGGAGAAGGCTAGCAAGCTTAAGTCGGCTGATGTTTCCCTTCGCGCAGAAGTGGCAACAATAACAAGAGGAGGAGCAATAAAGCTAGTAGTGGGAAAATCTTTTGTTGTCCTGGGTCTATGCCAAGGTACAGCTTTAGGAGAAATGGGAGTGACAAGGACTTATCCCTCTAATCCAAGACCAGGGGGGGAAGCCTCAACAGGAACACTCCCAAAATTCAGGAAATGGGAAACTTCAGAAAGCGGTCTGCTAGGAAACTGAGGAGGAGAAAATGGAGTTCTTATAGAAGGAGATGGCGGATTACCTGGTTCAGCGGCGATAGCTTCTCCATCAAAGGCCTTTCCTTTTCTAAGGACCACCTCCCGATCAGTCTCAGGTGTAGCTAGAGGCAGCTGTGGATGGGACTGCGTGTGTCTGCCTCTGAAAGCCACAATTGACATGGCAAGTTCGCCACAGTGGAGTCATCACAATGGAGTCACCAGGTGCACAGTAGCAATATTCAAGGGCTCTGATGCCTGATGCACCTTCAGAATCAGAAGCTCAATGTCGTTCACTCCCAAGGAAGATTTTCAACTTCGTCCTCGGCAACAGCGCCAAAAATGTTGGTGACGTAAGTCACTCCTGGATTGCAGCAGAAGAAGAGCTCGACACCCATCAGTTTATGTCACTATTTGTTTATGGAGAGGGTGATCTAATGGAAGTAAACTCAGACGATATTGTTTCAAATCCGAAACTAGGCCAGGCATGCATGGGCACGTGAGGTCTTAAATATACTCCAGACAGTGAGTTGTAGTAAGGGTGAGTAGGGGGAAGACTTGTATCAGAGAGATGCAGAGGTCTGTCGTCAACATCAAGTTTCTAACACACTGTAGGAGAAGGCATTTAAATGCAATATATTCTTACATTAGAATGCAGAAGACCAGAGAATACAGTAGTGCCATGATGAATCCTTTATCATAACACAACTGCAATAATTCATGTGAATCAGTCAATCATGAACTCCCTCAGTACGAGATGAAAACTAGGTGGAATAAGGAAACTGTCTTTCATTAAATAAGAAATCTTACATACAAATGCATAACTAGAAAACTAGAGTGTCTGTTAAAACATTACAATCGGGAGCTTCGCTCTACCATCGATACCTTGAAAAATATCAAAACTAAGTATATATACTCCCAAACAATTGCCCAATAGAGGCCTACTGGACTTTAGGGACGAGGAGTCTCTTCAATCAAATCTGGCCTACATTGCTCTGTCATACACCACCTTAATTCTGCATGGCTCATGCCAGGGGGTAGCTGAGCCCTTAAATGTTGATTTAGCATGTGCAAGCTTCCCTGGTCAGTTAAGGACTCAGCGTGGCTTCCATGAAAAGAACCAGTATAGAAGACCATCTCGGCGCGGCTTTCAGCCGAGACACCCATACTTTGCAATTAATGAGTGAGGGGAGGTTTCAACCACTCTCTTTCTTCTTCATTCATTCCCAGCAAGTACCAGGACTTAGATCACATCGAATCGGCATCTGGAGAACACAGTGCCCCCCTTCTGAAACTCAATTCGGTGCTTTTGGCCTCCCTTTTGTATAGCCCTTTCTACTTTCTCAGGTGACCACGGGCCGTGACCCTTTGTCTATCCTGCAGAGTGCTTTCGGCATTTCGGTATTCATGGATGCGAAGGAGCAAGTCTTCTTTCTTCGAAATCGCAATGGGCGAAATGCCAAGAGGACCTAATGGTCGCCACGCGTCCCCCCACTGATTTGACAGTTCTGAACTAATTCGGCAATACTGCGGGCCCGAGTCCGAGACGTCTCTGATGCTTCGTGCTTCGGGGATATGAGAGAGCTATCCCTTACGCTTTGAAATCGTGATGGGAGAAATGTCGGGAGGACCTAACCCCACAGCACGTGTTCATCCAAGATGAACGGCTAAGATCGATCTCGGTGCTTTGGGGCCCATCTCGTTGAATGATAAACATTGGTGCCCCTCCTTTAAGCCTGATCCTCTGTGACCAAGCGCCAAAACCATGGGCCTGATTCTGGGCACTTTCGGCATTT
Source organism: Picea sitchensis (assembly GCA_010110895.2). NCBI lineage: Eukaryota > Viridiplantae > Streptophyta > Pinopsida > Pinales > Pinaceae > Picea > Picea sitchensis. The sequence continues at coordinate 4,202 of SNQJ01S0223887.1, read as the reverse complement.
CGGGATTCGAGGTTTTGAGAGGTGAATAGACGGGGTGTGCTTACCCCTCGAATTCTCTAATGCCGACGTGACGCGGATGTGCACCGCACGTCCTTCAGATGAACGGTCCAGATAATATTTGCTATTATAAAGGGGGCTGCCCCTGCTCACAGGCTCGCTTGATGTGACCTGGTGCTAGGACCATGGGCTCGACTCCCAAGGTGCTTTCGATGTTTCGACGATCGACGATTTCAGCTGTAAAGAACAGGAGGCCCCTTGTCTCCTGAAACACCGATCCACGATACGCCAACTGACTGCCACCTGTCTCAATTGGATCGGACGACCCAGATTTTCCTTGAACTATGGGCGCTACCCTTCATGCTAAATCCTGGGCAACTTGACAGCCTTGAAAACCCGATGACCATTGATTCGCTTTGCAGTTAAATCTTGGCGGCTGACAACCAACACTTCGCCCGCTCGCTTGACTCACAACTTGGAAAAGGGATTCTCCCATTTTGCGCTCGGGCGCTTCCCATGATACCTGCAGACCTGGGTACTTTTGTGCCCAAGACAAAAATTGTCGCTAACATAACTACCGAAAGATTTCTTCCACTCAAATAAGGAACTACAGTTCCAAAATCTTGAAGCATTCGATATTTAAAGTTTACACCTACTAGGAATAAACGTTGGAAGAACAAGAATTTTATCCAATATTCGATCCTCCATTAAAATTTTGCTCCATATGAAAGTCATAAAAAACTTTCACCTTTTAACAAGTCTTTAAGCATTCCTCATCAATGAGAGGTCGACTTAAGGGATGTTTTATTTAAGTGTGAGGGATCTCTTTAAAAATGGTAGGATGGTCTTTGTGAGATTACCACTCCTCATGACAGTAAGGTTGAAGGGGAAAACGTTCAATCGAATACTGGTTAAGAGCATAAAGTTGTGTACTTGAAGAGGACACAAAGTGTATTAATCACTAGATGTTTAGAGTTTACTACGGTTGTACATAAGGTTCCTCAAGAACCATAAATTTTTCTTTTAGGAAGCTCCTCTTTAGAGTTTGCATCAAGTCTAAAATTTTTAGTGTCTCGACAAGGGAAAGACCTAATCGTTAACTAAGATGCATAGTAAGGCGTGATGTCAACAGTTCTCATCACAATGGGTGAGGCATGAAATAAAATAAATACAATCAACAGTAAGTTAAAGTCAAGGAGTTAGTCCAGGCTATAAACTATATGCATAGTAAAAGCAAGGCAACTAAGGGATAAAATTTCCAGGTTGAGTCTTGACTGTGTTTACAAGACAATCAACTTACAATGTCCTTCTTGAAGACTAACACCAGCGTGTGTCTGGTCTAGGAGAGATCTCAAAATTGACTCATGCCTAGAGGTACCCAGAACAAAGTGATCAGGAAATAATCTGATTTCAAGTGAACAAGAAGTAAAATGATTTCAATATCCGACAGAAGTTGTTATCTTTGAACCTAAGGGTTCACCGATTCATAATTTATTTATTTATTATGAAAGTAGTTAACCTTTGGCCCCTCACAGGTCTAAAAATTACCAACAATATAAGAAAAAGAAGAATACGAAGGAAAAATTTAAAGACAGGAAAGTTCCTAATCAAGGGGCACATAGAAATGAATCTATAAGTTTGTTGACCAAAAACTCGTCTTTTGATCCCAAATTTAAAAACATAAAAATAAAACTCCATTCCAACACAATAAATACGAAAAGACCAATGTCAAAACCAAATATCAACAATCAACGACGTGCGAGGAACACTAACAATTTAAGAAACTCATGATCTGAAGAGACACTTTACGCAATTAGACTCATTCTGAAAGTTATCAATTTTTTGTTTTCTATTCCTCCCTTATGTTCATTACAATGTAATATGTCCCTCTGGTTATCACAATGCATCAATTAACCGATTTTAAATGTTTAAGCCATAACACTAAAATAATATTAATCGTTATTCCATGCATTTACATTGTACAATTTACATTCAACAGGAAACCAAATTAACAACAACAAGGTCCCATTTATAACTCGAACCATCAATAAAACAAACTATTACATCAATCATTTAGAAAAGATTAACTAAATAAATTAAAGTATCGTAACCAGACTTGGTATCAACCAAGATCGATTCTTTAACTTGAGGTATTATACAACGTCCTTGAAAATTGTAGGTCTTGTGCTACGTCCATATTCTTCTTTCCAATCCAAGGGATTCACAGGTACCTCCCAACCAATGCTAGGGGTACTCTTCTTACCCCTTAGCCCCCCGAGCCGCAAAGGGGCCACAAACAAGAAACTGGAACACAATAGCTCCCAATCTTCCCTCGCAAGGAAGAGCTTCCACTCTTTTCACAAGCTTGGAGTCCAACTCTCACAAGTAAAACACAGTGCAACAAAAATTTGGTAGCGTAACATTACTAAGAAAAGTGAGACCATTTTCACCTCTCCTTCATTTCTTTTATAGAATTATTTTCAATGACACTTGTCCCCATGCACAACTAATTCATTTTTAACAATTAAATTAAATGATTATTCATCCAACACGTGTGTCACACTCTCCCAAGGTTTCACATGTAATTCCTCTTTTTATTTTATTTAAAAGGCAATTTCCCTGATTCCCCAATGAGTTACATTTTTTCTCTTAGATGTCTCTTAGTTCCCCAAATTCTCATTTAATGAGTGTCCCTTAACTATATCTTAGTTTGAGTTGGTTTAAGAGTCTTATTTTAGTTAGACTTAGTGGTAGATTGACTCAATATACCATTCTATGTCTACATCTATTCTCTCATGTTTTAATTTCTTTCTATTTTAAAAATCTATTTTATTATTTTCATGCATACATGTGCATTTTACCCAACCTCTAAATTTTTATTCCCCATTTTCCCAGAGTTTGACTTTATCTCAATTCTTTTTAATTTATTTAATATTTTTATTTAGTCCATTATTTAAACTTAGACTTAGAATTAGTCTTAGACTTAGGCTTAGACTCTTGTTAGGCTTCTAAGTTTATAATTTACTGACTAACTAATATTTTATTCTAACAAGGTCTAAAAATTTCATTATTTTCTAGGCCACATAGATTTATTAACTCACATTTAATTCTGTGATGTGCCCTTCAAAATGCACCTCCATGCTCCGAGGGTGCCACTTGCCTTTGAATGGTTTTGAAAGTTTATCTGACCCTTGGAGTCAACACTCCATTCGGTCAACCTTGTGAGAGACTAAGAGCTTCTAAGGAATAAAGATTACACCTTATTGTGCACCCCTTAGAATTCTTCGTGAGTGATTGTCTCAATCCGCACTCACAGCATCGCGCACCTCTTGAACTAGGTAATCGTTAACCTACAGTTCATGTCATAGCGGGAGTGTTAGTAGGCTGTGAAAAGGATGCATGACCCATTTACTCCTTATGTGAGTCAGATTAGCAAGCATCGTCAAGCCTGCATCTATTGAAAAAAAAGTGTCAATAATCCATATACATAAATCATATTGTAATCAATCATATATCACATGTGCGTAAAATGAAATACTCAAACAAAATACAATCCACTCCCTTACTCAATCCGGAGTCCAAGGGAACTGTTGATGTCATTTGCATTATCAACTTGTGATGTATATTGCATACTCAGCGAAACTCATCAGTAATACATGTCGATACATGAATACATCTAAAATATAACACATAATCACAATGAATTCATAATATATATCTCATAACAAAAGCATAATCACAATGTATCATAACCGGATCACTTGCTCGCAAGTGTCCTCAAAGAATAAGTCAGTATAAAATGTTCTCAATAGAACTGGATAATACAGCTTTCTCCCCTACATGACGCTCAGTGGGAGCTTCTTCTGCCATAAATTTTGAATATTCACTTTGATATCTCTTCATGAACTCGGCTTGGTAAGATTTTATTTATTCGTCTTCTATGAACTTTGTATTATCATTTTGGGGTTCATATGTTGTTTTCTCATCTTTAGAATATCCACCTAGATATACTTTCCTTCCCTTGCTTGTTTTCCCTTCTCTTTTTCCATTGTTGTCCCATAATTGAGCATTATAATGCCTCATCCACCTATGTTTAGTTACTCCATGGTGATATTGAAGCATGTTGTCCAAATGTGTCAATGGATTTTCTTATAGCGAGCTCTGAAATAGTTGGCTTCTCTAGGATAAGATATTTTTTCTATTAG
>SNQJ01S0223886.1:10104-22518 GCA_010110895.2 Picea sitchensis | reverse complement strand
GGAATAAGAACTAGTTCTGCTGCTAGAAGATCCCTCTGAACCACCATCTTCCTTTCCAGAGGAATCGTCCGTCACTTGTCCTTTACCTCTGGGATGGACCTTTTTCGAGGTGCTTCTCTCAGTGTGGCCACTGATATGACCATGTTTTTGTACCTTATGTTCATGTTGCATTTGTCTTTGTAGGTCGGATAGGCTCTACAGTAAAACTATGTTAATTTCTATTTGCTTCTCTTGTTCTTTCATCATCCTCTCATTGTCAGCCTTGCAGCTTTGTAATTCGACCATGAGGCTCCTCATAGTCTCGGCTAGATCTGGAGGGGTCCCTACAACCCTTCTTTCGTCAGACTCTTCATCTCTATTGTGGGAGCCTTCCCCCACCTCTTGGTGAGTCACCATTCTATATGTCTACAATTTCCTGCTGTTGATCTCCCGCTTGTGTGAAAAAGGAAAAACATTGGTTGTTAGTCAATGTTCATATTCATTTATAACCAGTACATAAACTCATATTTTTTTTTCTCATGCACACACACAATAGAGGTTTTCATTCTTAACTTCGAATTTTTAATTGAGGAGGTCAAGATAAGGAGTTACTCCTTTTAATAGTACTCTGAATGGAGTCTCTACGCAATCCATTCATGAGCCCAATCAGGCCAAGTGTTGTAACCATGCTCTGATACCAATTTGTAACATACCCAACACAAGGCTAGAAAATTTTGGCTTTCTTTCCTTTTAAAGCCCCTCATATGACCATGATTATTGCCATAGCCCTTACCAAGAGGGAACTTCTGCTATCGCGATCCGAAGAGTCATGATGCAAGCCTTCCCCCGTACTCTCTTATCTTTCGAAGGGCCAAAACCCGAAATGGGTTTCATTGCTTATCAAGATTAACATAAACTCGGATTAAGCCATGGTACTCTACCCTTCAGGATTTCGCATACCAGGATTTCAGGATATGCGATGATAGGAGGTTTCACACTTAGGTTTCCCGAGAGCCGAAACTTTGAAACCTGCATACATATACATATATATATCGCTCTGTCTATTTCGGGAGTTCGCACGCTAGGTTTTCGAGATATGCGACGACAGGGGAACTTATCGTTAGGTACCCCGGGTGCCGAAACACCATATCTCGTCCACACTATTATTATTTCAGGGTTTCACACTTCGGGTTTTCAGGATTGGCGGGTGCAAGAGAACTTGCCAATAGGTATCTCGGGTACCGAAATACCGAAACACCTAATATTATCCGTGCTAAGCCATTTCGCCATTTCTCCTTTCGGGATTTCACGTTATGTGAGAACAAGGGGTCGCGCTCCTAGGTTTCCCGGAAGCCGAAAACTCCGAGTCATCAAAACCTCTAAACATACTCCACTATTTTGGGGTTTTCTCCATCGAGATTTTGCTAATCAGGGTTTCAAGAATGGTGAATACATGGGGCCCGCACTTAGGTACCCTGGGTGCCGAAATACCAAAGTATAATAACTTCTCCACACTCTATATTTTCGGGGTTTCGCAAGTCGGGATTTTGAGACTTGCGAGTACAAGGGAAACTTACCGTTGGGTTGTTATGGGTACCGAAACGCCGAAATGTCGAACCAACTCACACTATACCAATTCGGGATTCCACGAGTCAGGGTTTCGTATATCGGAACCTCGTGATATAAGAGATCGAATATTCACACTCCTTGACTACCCGAATACCGAAAAGCCGATACACCCGCTCATCATACACTCGGCCAAATTCGGGGTTTCGCAGTTCAGGATTTCGCAACTAGGGGGTACGAGGGAACTTATCCTTGATTATCCTGGTTCTCGAAATGCCGAACATCAATACTTACCCATGCTGGTCCAATTTGGGGTTTTAGCGAATCAGAGTCTCACGATGTGCGCAGACAGGAGGCCTCACACCTAGATCTTCCGGGAGCCAAAAATCTGCAATACCAACTCTTGAACCTACTCACCTATTTCAGGATTTCACCCATCGGAATTTCGTGGGTCGGGGTTTTGGGACTGGTGAGTACAAGGATCTCTCCCTTGGGTATTTCGGGTACCGAAATGCTGAAATATCGTAACTCATCCGAATGCTATCATTTTGGGACTTCGCAAGTTAGGGTTTCGGAACTTGCGAGTACAAGGAAACTCATACTTAGGTACCTCGGGTGCCAAAACACCGAAATGTTCTAACCCATCCACACGCTGTCATTTCAGGATTTCGCGAATCAGGGTTTCAGGACTTGCGAGTACAAGGGAACTCGCACTTAGGTACCCCGGGCACCGAAACACCGAAATGTCCTAAGTCTAAGAGGACCATTCTCTCTCGTGCAGGGTTTCTCAGACTTACGCCATAAAATCCTCCGGTAGATTCTTGGGTAAACTTTAACAAGGGTGTCCCTGTGGGAAGATCTATTCAGGGCATTACTTGAGACAAATAAGGTAGTAAATTTCCCGAGAGCAGACTTGAATACTGAATCCATTCAGCATATACATATATATAAATATAAATATATGTGTAAGTCATATGTGGTCTTTCCAATATAAGCATGCAGCCACCATTTCTGATCAAAACACCATACAGACAGTTTCATACTAAAATCATTCATAATTTCACAAACCATGAGCATACATGTTAGAATATTTAAATTTAAGATACAAGATATAACACTTATTAGAAAAACACCAGGTGTGATGCAACTGCTGAGAGGGTGCTCGTTTCCACCCAACCGTAGGCTCAACGAATCTGAATGGATTTACCACTGGCTACCCCCGAGCTAGACCACGATGTTGTGAGACTGAGTCTCTGTTTGTCGGAGGATGAAGGTTAATCTCCTTCTTCTCTGCTCATCAATCACTCTGTATATTATTCTAGAGTTCCTCTGATTTCTCCCCTCTTGCGATCCATGTCGCGACTAACTCCCTACCACGCCTCTTTCCTGCCTTTTCTTTTTCTGATGAGGTTGCTTGTGGCATGAACTTCCCCGTGGTGGTCAGGTCTGAGGCTTCCACGGATGGGCAGTTCATCCCCATCCCTCATTAACTCATGAGGAGCCTCTTCACCTACCAACCTGGCGAGTAATTCATTTCGAGGCCAGCGAGTCGCTCTTGGTTCTCCGGTCCAGTGAAGACCAAATACGGTTTGGTTCAGTGGAAGTTAACGCCACCATTCCAGGTGCCTTCCACCACCTTTATTTATCCATCATGGTCTCTTTGTCAACACATCCCCCTCTCAACAATCCTGTAACATATATTCATAACATTATTTACATTCATCGACCTTTTACTAAGGTCCATTCAAATCACACATTCACATCTTTGAGTTTGCCATAGTTCTTGGCCAGTATAGTTATTTTTACAGACTAGGGGAAACGGGGTGTTACATCATAGCTAGAAAAATAGATCGTTTAATAGAAGAATGAGAGGATAAGTCGAAGCAACAGAACAAAGTAACAACGTAGGAGGGACAGAAGGCAAGAGAATTAGTTTTCAATGCTTAAAGAATGCAAGAAGGTTTGAAGGACCTATCTATTCAAGAAATAAGTATATCCACCAAGGAAGTGTTAAGAAAAGGGATATTAACTTCATACCCTTTGAGGGAACATCAACAATGCGAAGCCAATATGCTAGGGGAAGATAAGAATAAAAATGGAAAGAGGATTCCAGAAATAGTTAGAGAAACTCAGATAATAGGGAAGAAGGAAAGGAAGCTCAATAAAAGGAAAGATAAGTTGGAAAAGCTACAATAATCTACAGAAACTAGATGGAATATTTCGCAGAGTGGAACCTCGCATGAGGCAGGTTCGTAGGATTTGAACCTCGCTAGAATAGTCAGACTGCGCAGAATTGGACTTCTCCCTGGAAAATATAGATGATCGTTCGAGGTGCCCGACCGTTATAAAGATGCTCTAGAACGGTTAGAAAAATCATTTATGGGTTGATGGACCTCTTTTGGACGTTGAGACCACGCCATAACAGACAAATTTACATTGATGGAAGCATTCCTGACCGTTGGAAGAATCTATTACAGTGCCTTGCTTATTTAACTCATTGGATGTTGCGTCAGGACCACTTTTTTCCACCCATGATTGACTGAGATAAACAGAGAAGTGTCAAGTTGTGCTATCTGAAACTAGATCCCGCTTGTCTGCTTGTCTACCCCGCATGTCCGTTCATCTACCTTGACCTGTCTGTTTAAAAGTTAGAATGTCAGGAAAACCTAGTGAATTAGAGAATTCTGTCGAGGAAGTCCTCAAGAATCTGATGGCCGACAGACCGATATTCGAAGGTGTCCAGGCGTCATCAACTAGGGGATTGTAGGCTTCTCCTTCGACTGGACGTTGTTCTGGTCGTGTAAACCCCATGACTGAGCAACGAAGTAAGCACCGCGGTTATCTGGCTAATGTGAAGCAGATCCCGTCAATAATACCCAAGTATATCCCACCTTTGGCTGGCACTGTTAACCATGACAGCATCCCCTGAGATTATGAGTACACCGTGTTCACCACATACATTCCAAAAGGAATACGCGTAGTCAGGAGTCAGTTAGGACAGATCCCGCTATTGAAGAACAATGACTTCAATTTAGGAGATAGGAAGAACTATGCTATGTTAGCACCCCACCGCTACTTGGTGAAGTCAATTGGAAAGAATCCTTGCCTTGTTTCACAGCCATGGATTAAGGGGTTGGTGGAGTCCACCATGTTGAATGTAATGAAGATCCCTCATTTTGGCCACCACCAGGAGGTTAACACTTGCGTTAAACTCCTCATGTCGTGTTATCATGGCGGATACATGTGGCTCAATAGAAGGATTACCGTGGATCCAACGTTGATCCACCAAGTTACAGGCTTAAGCATGACAGGTCCTAACCCTCAACAGTTCTATCTAGGGAAGGCCTCGGACCGTTCCCTGGTGTAGCATATCAAGGAATCTTATAGAGAAGTAGAGAAAGGAAAGCGAGGTTACAAGGTAGCCTCTATACAGGATGGCACAGTGTGCCTCGCTTGCCAACTCCTAGATGGCAAGCTCATGAGGAAGAACCTCCCCACATAGGTCACCAGGTTCATGGTGGACCTCGCAGGAAAATGTGTGGAGTGCGTGCAGATGAACTAGGAGAACTACCTCGTCAATGAGTTGGAGAAGGATTGTTGCGAAGCCCAGGATTTGGGATACGAATTCCATTACAGTTGGTTGATCATTTTGATCGCATTTGTCGCTTGGAAAATGCCTGAAGGATCCACCTTCCCAGAAATCGAACCCTCAGAGTCGTTGGCCACTCAGTTTTCAACCCTTTGGTACACCGACAATGTGAAGAAGCAGTGGCAGTCCAACGTTCTATTTCATGCATACTGTCAACAATTAAAGGTTGGCATTGAATCATTTTCTCACATGAAACCATGCACCCTACACCAATACAGACCAATATCAAAGTTCCCCGCAGATCCTCATTTCATCTACATCACTGCGCGCAGAGATGAGAACCAGGAAGAATTACAGTCATACTACAAATTGACGTATGAAGATATGGAGTAGATCACAAAGGAATGGCAAGAGGAGTTCCTCATAGCTATTTCTAACGCATAATTATCTGACACTAAGACCATAGGAAGCCCCTTAGTGACAAGAGTTGAGCATGTCGGACAGTCCAGTGGAACGAAGAAGAAGAAAAAGAAGGAAGAAGTTCAGGATATAGAGAGAGATGAGGAGGACAATGCTTCTGAAGATAATGGAGCTAATTCACCAGGAGAAGGAGAAGACAAAGAAGAAGGACAAGGAGGAGGGGATGGAGGAGAAGAGAAAGGAGGAGGTGAAGCTACAATGCCTGAAGACCCCCCTACTGGAACAGTAACACCGTATAAGAGGAAGGTTTCTCCAAAGAAACCTTCTGCCAGGAAGAATACGCACACTAATAAGCCCCAGTTGGAGGCCATGCTCACTAAGGATGACATTATTCTGGTCCTCGGAGCTATGGAGGACTCTTATGAGGACATCTTGTAGATATATGGAGAGAATCAAGAGGAGCTATATGGAAGGATCAAGAAGGAATTGAAGGAAGTACAACAAGTTATTCGTTTGGTCTGCATAGTACCTACTGCGCCTTCCTCGACTGCAGAATTGGGGGATGAACTAACCCAATTGAGAAGACTGGTGGATGCGACAGAAGCTCAACTTCAGAGAGTCCAGTAAGAGAAGGAAAAGGCTACAAAATCCTTGAAACAAGAGAAATATGAAGTCTTAGTGCAATTAAGAGTAGCGCAGGAAAATGTAGCCGCCCAAGAAAGTGAGAAAGTAGAGCTTCAGGCAAAGCTCCAGGAGGAAAAATCCCAGCTACAGACAGAAAAGGAACAGTTGCTCATAGAACGGGCCATGGTCAAAGAAGTAGTGAGTAAAGCATGTCACTTTGTGTCAGGCTTGGCCCAGGAAGAGCAAGAGTCAATTGAGGCTCAAGTCGTGAATCTCATTGAGACCCTCCAATGGCTTCAGGCTAGAAAAACAGAATTGGAGGCCCAAACAGTCCTGAGCACCCCACAGGAGGTAAGTTACCAAAGGGAAGAAACTGCTAAGAACACAGTAGTAAGGATAAGATCCCTCACCTCGAAGTTCAAATAGATGAGTGATAGAAATGCATATACATATGAACACCTCATCGAGGATCCAGAACTAAAGAAGCTAGAAGCACAATTACAGGAGGCGCAGCAACAGGAATTTTTCGTGCAGGCACAGATGAATCTACTCACCGCAGTCAAAAGAATGAAAAGATCATAGGAGCAGTGTGTAGTACAATAGCAGATCACTTCCCTCCAGAGAAAGGTAATGGAAGTGATGCAAAAGATGAAAGTTGCAACCTGTGCAGGATGAAGCCTGCAAGGTGTTCGAAGAGATTGATGGGCAGGGCTGACAACTGGATCAAATGGTTGCAACAATAGAACAACACATGGAAGGTCCTGTTATAGAGAAAATGATCCAGGAGCTCGTTGAGCAGAAGGATCAAGAAAAGCAGCAAGTTGAGGCAGCTCGAGTTAATCTCGAGGCCTTCAAAGTAGCATTGTCTAGACCTAAGTGACTTAGGACGAGTCACAGGTGAGTGTTGGGGGCTTGTTGGCCCTCGACCAAGTTTTGAGGAAACCTTGGTCAGATTTGGCCCACTTTTGGACTTCGACATGCTGGTCGAAGATGGATTGCCCAGGAGGAGTTGAGATCGTGGATCTCACTTATTTTGTGAGATATGTGGACCCAATAAGGGGTTCTTTAGAGTTTTTGTAATGGGTTATGGGATGTCATCCCATGGGGTTTTCCCATGTTTGTCCCTATTGTAAGGGTTTGTAAAAGTATAAATAAGTAAGAATGTATGGTAGAAGAGAGAGGTCTTTGGGGCTAAGTGTGAGAAGTCTTTGGGGCTAAGTGAGAGAATTGTTTGGAGCTAAGTGAAAGTAGTTCAATTGGCTTTGTGCAAGGGAATGTATGTGTGTTAAGGCTTTGTGCTTGATAGAGAATTGGCTTTGTGCCTTGACCTAGTTTTGGAAGGAGGATCTGGTGCTCAGTGCGCAGATCTCTCGTCCAGTGCAAAACTCGACTCTGTGGCTTAGTGCACAAGAGTGAATGAATGTAAGATTCAAACGAATAATAAAGAGGTGAAGCAGTTGGTGAATGTAGCCCCACACTGGGGTGAACCACGTATATCTGGTGTCTTGTGGTTTTCTTTGTGCAATGTTATATCTGTTATGTTTTTCTTAGTGCTTAGATTAGATGTGTAATGAATATGTATGTGTTTCTTAAATGCATTTCTTATGATAGAATGCTAGATCTGATTCAAAGTGCTAAGTGCTAAGTGTTTAAGGTGCATAATATTTTGTTTTTATTACGCTATATCTATCTTAGATTATGTTCTGCAATGTTCATAAGGTTAATGAACTAATGCATGTCACTTCCTAAGAGTTAACAAAATACCCTGCGAAGTGTTATTATCACATATTCGTGTCCCATCTTGGTTACAGACACATGCGTCCTGTAACCCCCCCTGCTTCTACCTCGAGTGAGACCTTGCCTGCTTCACAGGTGTTTCCGAAAGGGTCAGTAGTCAGGTTTTGTTGGTGCATTTTTAAGCGTTGAACTCTAGGTCTGCCCCTGTGCCAACAGTCGGTGTTATCTCAGCTTGCATGTGATGGAGATGATCATTGTTAGTGAGGAATGCAATGGTTTGCTGGATTGTTGCAATGTTTGTTGGACTACTAGGATGTTTGTTGGCTTGGGTGGTGTTGGCTCCGCTCATGGGTGAAGTAAATTGTCATTATTAGTGTGGAATGCAATAATTTTTTGCACTATTGGAGTGTTTGTTAGTTTGAGTTGTGTTGGATTAGCTTACAGTTGAAGGAGACTATAGTTGTTAGTGGGGACCACAACAATTTGTTTGACTACTAGAGTGTTTGTCGGCTCAAGTGGTGTTGTATTAGCTCGTAGGTGAAGGATATGGTCATATTAGCTTAGCTCGTAGATGAAGGAGATGGTCATGTTGGTTTGGCTCACATGTATTTTTTAAATATAAATTTAATAAGAATTAGGTAGAAATTCTTCTCCATACAGTGCAATCACATGTCTACATAACAAATAGATACATAAAATTAATAATTTGGTATTTGTTTAGGACACTTCCAATGATATATGAATGCATATTTTATTTTTTTCCAGGGAAAAAAATATATAACTTCATTTCATTATAATAAAAAAATTACAATAGTTAAATATTGTGAAAATTCATGGAATTTTCCTCCTCTTAAGTTAAAAAGTGTAATTTTTTAAAGGTCTTATAACAAGCAACATTTTTCTGTAATTTAGATAATGGGATTTAAGAATTTACTAAAAAAAAAAAACTCAAACAAGAATCACCTTAATTTTTCATTATAAATCATCTCCAAACTTTATAAAAAGATTATGTAATGTCCTCCTTATAAGTATCTAAACATAATAATATATAAGAGTGCACAAAAAAAAAAACATAAAGTGCTACTCAAAACCAAGCATCATATAAGTATTTTGAATGATGAACATATTGCTCCTCTAATGGCCATGTACCTTTCTCAAGATGAATTCCTTCCTTATAATCCATCTACAAACACATTCATTTCCATGTAGCATGTTCCTTTCCATACACAAACACATTCATTTCCCTACACAAACACATGAGAAAATGTGATGTGTAAATACTTCTCGGAGATTCCAAACTTCATTGAAAAGAGGCTATAAAGTATATGAATGGATATTTTATGATGATGTATCTTGAATCTTCAAAATTGGATATGAAATGCATGGTAGATTAGAGATAACATCCTTACCACTAGGAAATCCTTCTATTAAGGTATCTTTTTTATATCATAGAAATTAGTTGGAAATTCTTTATTTTAGAAAAATATAAATGTTTTTAGTGGACATTGTGGTGCAACGCTTAAAAAATTACTTAACTCTACCCTAAAAAAAAAATAAAAAGGTTGAAGATAATATCCTCTCTTGGTAGAAACTTCCCTGGGATCTAGCCTTAATAGTTGTTTACACAAAAAAAAAAAAAAATCAATTAATGTAAATGTAAGCTACAACCTAATAAAAAAATGTTCAATATAATGGTCTTACATATATATCCATAATTTCTTCGTCCTTCTGAGGAGAAGGCGTCATATTTCATCCAAAGAATTTGTCTTCCCTTCCTATTTCCTCATTGAATTTATCATTGTAAGATTAGTTAGCTATTTTGTATGGATAATCCATTGGATTATATCTTACAAAATTGAAAACAATTGTTGAGTTGGGTGAAGGGTGCAAAAGAAATGGAATATATAAAGTATTTATGATTATTAAGAGTTTAGATTAAAGTAATTATGACGGATTTTAGATGGGATACATGATATAAAAATAATAGGTTTAAATCATTTGTCATTATTTAAAATAGATCAAAATAATATTTGTGATAAATTTAAATATAAAATAATAACTTTTAGATATAAAATAATAATTAGTACATATGATTTATAAATATCTAAAAATATATAGTTTGAGTGGGTCTAATGGTTAAGAATATGTGTTTCCTCTTAAGAGGTTATAAGTTCAAATCCAGAGGGGGGTAAGGTATGCATACCTCCGTAGATTTTACCAATCAAATCATTGGACGAAGGAGAGTCCCTTGTCCCACAAACAAAGGGGTCTCATACACCAATTTAATGTGGCTTGACTGTGACCTTAAAAATAGATTATTAATATTATTATAAACCAAAGCAATTGTAAAAATCTTTCCTAATTTCACACCAAAATGACACCCACTTCTTTCATTTTCATATAAATGAATTGCCCTGAATTAATGACTAATCAGATCCACATAAATTAAAACCACAAAAATCCAGATCCACATATCACTAATACAACCATATCTTGTGAACATTTGATCAACAAAGGCATTGAAGAGTTGTTTTCGCAAGCCAAAGTGCATTAAAATCTAAATTTAAAAGACAATAATCGTATGAATAAAGTAGTCTCCCATTTTATTTTATTTTCCTTGCACGGGTAGGAATCTTGTGGTTGTAATTCAAAAGAAAATATAAATTGGGGTATAATAGTGAATCAAGTGTTAAATATGGTGAAAAAAAAATAATGTAGATAACAAATGATATATTTATGTTTGTGGATTAAGAATGTTTCACTCGCTTTTTGTTGCTTAGGAATAGTCTTTAGAAACATCCATTTTAATAGCGATTATGATACCACTGTGTTAGTTTCTCCATTCAACACCACAAACTTACTAGTTATAAACTCATAGTTTATTGGAGAGAGTAAAGAGTAGCCATAAACCTTTCCTTTTGTACTTTGGTAAAAATACCATAATTACTATAATGACAATTTGTCAAGATTTCAAAATAAAGGAATAATGCATTAATTGAGGTAATTTTAATTAAAGGAAATTATTTTGAGAGGATCTTAGTCATGTTGGCCTCAACACCCAAACAAATCCATAATATTGATTTTGGAAATTCTTTAAATGTATTGGATCTTTTTAAACAAGCTTTGTTAAAATTATTCAATTTAAGATTCCACACATAAGTAACAGTCTTGGAATCTTTCATGTCTAGAATATAAGAGAGTCCCTAATTGAGAAGGTAAGAATCCTCTTTTCCTTTTTCCATGTGTGACTCAACTCATCATTATGAATTGCAAATACATTTTAATAATGATATCAATATTAACAACAAGTTTAATGAATGGACTAGTAAGAATCACTATATATTATTAAATTTAAAACAATTTATTATATTATGATTATCATGTGATACATGATATTGTTAAAATAAACAGCAATTGCCCTTTGTTAGAAATACCTCCAGGATCACAATGACAAGTTGTGAAGATTTTGAAACAAGGCAATACCACATGAATTGAGGTACTTTCATTCAAAGGAAATGAATTTGGAAGGGCCTTAATCATGTTGGCCTCAACATAAAAATAAAATAAAAATAAAAATCCATATTTTGGAGATTTCCTAATTTTTTTGGATCTTCCTAAACAAGCTTTGTATAAGTTTTTCAATTTAGTAGTCCATGCATGAGCAACAATCTTGGCATCTTAGAGGTGTGGAATATAAGAGAGTCCCTAATTGAAAGCATACAAATCCTCTTTTCCTTTTTCCATGAGTGACTCAAGTGATCATTAGTAATTGCAAACACATTTTCATAAGGATATTAACCTAAGAAACTATTTAATTAAATAAGCTAGTAAGAATCACTTCTCATAAATTATTTAGTTTCCTACTTATCCATGTTAATAAGGTCATTTATAAATTATATATATGATTTGTACTCTATTGCCATGTTTTTATTTTATGATGTCTTAGAATTCTCTCTCTCTCTCTCTCTCAAACATATGCACACACACACAAATCAGGAGGAGTTGTTTCCTTGTTCTTCAAGAAATAAGTGTTTTAGGAAGTCTAGTGATAAAGGGACATCTAGTCAAACAACCCCATCTGAAAATAATAGAAGATAGTCATATTCATCCTTAGAGACTCATGTATTGTATAGAGCTCATGTTATGTACATGTATGCACATGTAAAATTATGTGTACATGCATATTGAACTTTGTAGTTACACATGGGATCTCCATGTTATTATTTGTCACTTGTCTAGTTACATTTATCAGTAGATCATCCCATCAGAGTACACATCCATCTATAGGTGGACTCATATGTAAATCATCATATTATTGGTTCTCTTTTCTCTCATCAAACTATGATCATGGCATAAGGGTCATGATCCAAACATGGAAAAATCCTCCCATGTCAGTGAGTGTGCACCACCACAACCACCATCTATGGTAGTAAATTATTTAAAATTTACATGTGTATTAAAAATGGATAGATTTTTTTTATTTATATGTGTGCGTTTAT
>SNQJ01S0223885.1:2619-13641 GCA_010110895.2 Picea sitchensis | reverse complement strand
CATTGGATATAATTGAATGGTTTAAGTATAATTTGAAAAAGGTTTTAAATTGTACTTGATACTGATTCACCCCCCTCTCAGTATCAACATTGAGGTCCATGGCTACCCCCACTGAACAAACTAGAGATGGTTTAAAGCTCAATCGACTGCTAGAAAGTGCCTCCGAGTGAAGGGGATGGAGGAGGGATGTGACCCCCACCATAAGGGATAACATTAAATGGGGCAGTGGTTCCCGCAACAGATCCTTGTAAGGGATTCACTAAAATCCAATAGGATGATCTAATGCTTATAATTTCACCCTAAACCTTCAAAGCAAGAAAAAGAAAATAAAGAAACAACAAGGGTTCTTTACAAAGTGAAAAATAAACTGAATCTTTAACCCAATCAAACATCATTAAAAGAGACCTTGAAGAGTTTAGGAAGGCCTCAGAAGCACAAAGCTTCTTGCCAGGAAAGAAAAAGTATTTAAAAAAAAAAACTTCCAAAACAAAGAGATGTGTGTTGTGCACAAGTATCTTGTGTATGTACACGGGTTGTATACTATGCATACCATGTATGTACGTGGGTTTTATACTATGCATACCATGTATGTACGCATGCTATATAGAGGGCAGGGTGCGTACACCTCTGCAAATTTTCAAAAAGAAAAAGGTTTGGATAGCTAACTGGGAAGGGAAGGCTAGTAGGCACTTGGAAGGTGACTAGAGACCCTAATTGACTTGGTAACTTCAAAAAATAAAAAAGAAACTGAAAAAATCAAATCAAACCAAAATCTCCAACTAAGACTCTAGAGAGACTCCCCAGTGGATTCGCCAATTCTGCTTCAGGAAAATCCCCCTATATTGGGTCTAAGGTAAAGGCAAAGCGAAAACTCCATCAAAACATTGATATACCCTTAATATACCCCAAAAACAACTAAACTAAGTAACGAGAGAGAAAAGAAAGAGAGTTAACGAGTGCACCTTTAGTCCTTGTGGTTGGTGTTGACCTCTTTCGCTTGTTGTCGCCTCCTAGATCATGGGTATCCTCCCAAAGCTAACCTGCAAAAGGTTAGGAATACAATGCAACAACATATGTAATATCTATTGATCACTTTAAAATTTTATACATAGATATAAATTTACAAATTAACAAAAACATGTAAACATTGGGTTTTGGGACAAGGATGAACTCTTTTATTCAATTTCAAGATAAAAAATATTACTACCTTTGTTGGAAACTGCTCCACGAACCAAGTACGGGATCCTCTGTCGTGGATATAAGTGCATCAATCCCACATTATCTTCTCACAACTAAAATATCACTAAGGGAAGGAGGAAGGGTTCCATAAGGAGAAAGGCTGGAGGGGAAGGCTGAGGCTAAAACTCAGAATGGGATGCAAATCTTGGGATAAAAAAGGGAAGGGATTTTGGCAGATTTTTCTTATTCTCTTGTTTATTCTCATAAATGACTCCCCAAGACCTCTTTTTATATGAAAAAAATATGGTTATTAGGTTTGGGGACAAGCTACAAGGGGTAAAATGGTTAGGAAACCCTCCATAGCTCGTAAACTCCGCCGAATTTCATGCAATTTTATATTTTTTGCAACTTTTGGAGGTAAACGCGGGCTAACTATCATTCAACACATGAGTGTATGTAGGGTAACTAACATGCATAACACATGTGTACACAATATTTTAGTGCAGTAGGGCGCGTACACTATCCAAAAAATGTTTTTTTAAAAGGAAGCCTCAATAGTATTTTGGAAAAGTATGCAAGTGGAAGGGCCAATGTCCTGTATGCACAGATAAGGAATTTTGGACTATAACAAAAGAGTTTTTGTAAGGAAATGGAGAGAATGTCTAGATTAGAAATGGAGAAGTTTAATGGTACTAACTTTGAGCAATGGAATCTCAATATGGAGGATATTCTTGTAGTTTGATATCTATGGGTTGCAATATCTATAACCAAACCCATTAGTATGAAAGATGAAGAGTGGGTGGTGTTGGAGAGAAAAGTGAAAACCCTTATCCGACTCTTTTTTTCCAATTCAATATAATGAATTTTTCTGAAGAAAAAAACACACCAACTCTCTAGAAGAAGTTGGGGCATTTGTATCAAGGTAAATCCCTGGTCAATAACATCTTTCTATCAAAAAAATTGTTTTCCTTGAGAATGGGTGATGGTGATTCTATAGTTGAAAATCTGAATTCATTTAATACTATTGTGAGCTAGTTTATCTCAATTGGAGTGAAAATGGATGAGGGGGATTGATGTATGACCTTTTTGTGTTATTTCGCAAATTCATGGGACAACCTGAATGGTCGTTGGAAACACTGTAAAGACATTGGTGGTTAATTCGGTCATGGATTATTTACTCACATAAGAGGTGAGGAAGTGTTATGTACCTTAGATATGAAAATATAAGATAGAATAGAAAACCCTTAACTTCATAAATAAATAAAATCATGAATTCGAAAAATAATCAACACTCAAAAATGTAGAATATGTTGTTTAAAGAAAACTCAGACTATAGAAGAAATATTAACTTATAAATTTAAGTCAAAGCTTCATTATATTAAAACTTCATTGCAATTCAACAGTTATAATTCAGGCCTTGGATCATAATCTCAATATTCTCATCATCTTAGATATCCCTTGATTTCTAATATTTATATGTATCTCAGGAATTTGAGTGCTTTTCATTTACACTCTGTTTTACAAGAATGATTACAGTAAAATAGTTTAGATATTCATTTTAGTTCTTATCATAACTTCCCCACGATCCTCTGAGTTGAATCCTCTATATTCATATTGGTTGAATCATATTCCTTGCTCTTGGAATCACGTTCCTGATTATGTGAGTTGGTTGGCTGATTTGTAGTTAATTCTGCAAATTTCCTATAATTGTCTGCCAGATTTGACCATGGGTTGACCACCATGTGTTGAATGCCATAGGAATGGTACAATAGGTGGATTACCATATCCTGATATTGGTGAAGTTCCTCTGGGTATAAATTATTCCTTTGAGCAAGTAGAAGTATGCTAGCCTTCAGTTCCTATAATAAATTGTAAAACATGGTTAATTCTTGTAATAACTGAATTGTAGGAACTTTTGCTACAGAAATAGATCTAAATATCATTTACAAGTAAAACTAAAAGTTAATCTCAAAGTGTCAAGTTATTACCTTATTTAATGCTCATTATTCCATTGATTATGTGAAATGGGAAAAAATGGAGGTTTTGAAGTCAAAATTAGAGGTGAATGGGCCTGGTGAAAGGATAAAAACTGGCACCCAACATCTCCCCCACACAGAGGATATTGCATGTCCTCATGCAATTTTATTCTTATGTAACTGTTGATTCAAAATTTCAAAAATGTGTTCCTTTACTTCACTTCTTCAGCTGTCCTTTGAATCTGTAACAATGGTTGTGGAAGGTCCCATGTCTCTGGTCTTGAACTTCTTTATCTTGTCAGATAATCTTTTATTCTGCTAGATAGTTTTCAAGTTATGGGTATACCATTTGTTTGAATCATGTTTCAATGCTTTGTACTTATTTTTCAATCCAATATATTTCTCTCTAATCTTTGCACTCTGTTCTTTGAATTTCTCATTCTCTGATTTAATGACCTTATCTAAGGTTTCTATTTCCTGAATAGTTTTCTTTATTTTGGTTATCTTTTTTTATGACCTTTCATATTAACAGTAAGATCATTAATAATATTCTCTATGTTAGCAATTTGGATTTCCTTTTCAGGACTATCCTCATCATGGGTATCTTCATCATGAATCTCTTCCTCCAAATTATGCTCTGCACTATAAATTTCTTCCTCTAGATCATGCTCTTCTTCAAGAACTTATTCTTCTTCATAAACTTAAGGTTTAATTACATCATCTTTGGCCTTCATTGAATTCCTTGTTCTAGGTTTTCTGATCAAGTTTGATAACATTTCTTCCTATTGCTTCTCATTTGTCACTTTTAATGAATTCTCCTATTTTTCCACTTGCTCTCTTAGTCCCATTCCCATGGTTACCCTCTCTATCACTGCCATCAAGTGCTTATATGTTGATCTTTTTATCTTCTTGACTGTTTTTTTTATGGATTTTCTTCCTCAAAGGAATCAAAATCCACCTTTATTACTTTTTTTTTACCTTTTGTTCTCTATTTTTCAGTCAAAATTTCTTTAGGGGACTATGTTTTCTTCTTGCTCGATTCTTGTTTTGTTTGTTTTTATGTTTTTGTTGTAAATTTTGCAGGGGTATGAGAGTATTTTTCTTCTGATTGGTTCTTTTCTTATGTTTGAGATTCTACAAACCCTTAACCCTTTGTTTATTTTTATCCTTATTTCCTATAATACCTGGTGTAGGCTTTATAAGATTTCCACCTTTTTCTAAACTATCACCAGATAAACTAGTCTCCTGAAAGTTATTCATCAGCATAAATTATTCCCATGTTTAATTCATTTTCTCTGTCGTATCGAAAACGATTATTTTAATCAAATCATGATGGTATAAAAAACTCTCTTTGTTCAGTGGATATTTCTGAACTACTACTGCCATTTTTACAAGACTTTTCAACAACCAATATGGCAAATTGATTCTTTTGGTTTTATCCTTCAAATTTTGTAACAAATGGATATGATATAGAGAAGTATTAATCTATACCTTCACAAGTCAAGTAATTCTTGATGAAGAAGATGAGATCTTTCCATGGTTCATTGAGCTAGACCCTTGAAATTCCCTTGGCCCATTTTGGATTTCCCTATGAATTATTCAAGAAGGTTGTCCACCAGTTTCCTTTCAATCATTGGATATTAAGACAATTTTCCCCTTTTCGCTCTAACCATCTAATGGAAGAAAAAAAATCCTCTATTAAAGTGAACTTTATATCAACAATCTTCGTTGTTCTCTCATTAAATGTTTCAACAAACACCATAGTTATTTCCACATTGTGCCAAATTTTTCAAACATTTGCAATAACCCTACTTTTTGAAAAACTACCCTGCATGTTAGAAATTCATCAAGTAACATGGTTCCTTCTAGCTCAAGTTTGAATAAAAATGGTGGTTCCATCTTTCTTGCATTGTCTGGTGAATCTATTGTGTGACAGGTTCGAATCCTTACATAGACAAAGGTTAAAATGGTGGATATGGGTAATAAATGGAGGTTACAATGAGACAAGGAAAATGTTGGAGAATAAGATGACTTATGGGAACGTTAATCGGATTAACTCAAATGTATGAAGAGTCATCAAAACATCATGTCATCGCAAGGTTGCATCATATCACACAATGTTGATTTGGAATAATAATAACATTTCACACGAAGATCAACATTGATAATGATGGTGCATACAAGTTATGGAAGTTGACAAGTGGTATCGTAATCATAGGTAAAGAAATGGGTAATTATGAAAAATCGAATTGATCGCATGGAATATGATTATGTGTACAACACATAATCATAATAATTTCAATTTTGATTTGTTTGTATCCAGAATGAATGGTATGATTTCAGAAATCATGGATGGGGTAAATGAAATCAAATTAATGAGAAGATAATGATTTAGGGTAACTCTGAATCATATAGAATATGGCACAAATGTAAGTTGCAATTGAGAAATTGCTCTATTTTGACAAGTAAATGAATATTAAAAGAATGCTACCTTACAAACTAGACTACCATTACCAGGAATTGTTGATGTTCAAAGAATGATTCTGAAGATGCTTGAAACAAGTGTTTATGTTGCTTCTACAATCTGGTTCAACTTTGAGTATTTTGGACGTTTGTTGCGCTAGTCAAAATTTTCTTTAATTATTGGAATTCCCTCCTTTATTACATGAAATGACTACAATTTTTTGCTGAATTGAATGAAGTCCTTTTATTATAAGAATTGACAATGTATTTCTACTATAGAGAAATGTTGCTACAAAGGAATAGAAATAGTCTATTGCTACTAGAAAAGATGAAGCTTGATACAACCATTAATCACTGAAAAAGTGACTAATTTATTCTAAATGGTCTCTGAATATTTTGTAGGAAATTGGTACAAAAAGTGAACTATGTCAGCTAGTTTCCTGGTTTTTTAGAAGAGTTTGCATTCAAATGCACTAGGAATCCTGGTTTTCACATTCTAAACCATTTTTTTCTCTTTCATTTATTATTATTTTAATTTTGTTATATATATAAGAAAATTAAATTCACAGTGGAAGAGGAGTGGAGGCATTACCCTCCTTGCACACAATTTCCATCTTGGATTGTTGAAGTAAATTGGAAACAAATTCATCTTTAGATGTTGGCTTATGGTAGAATTTTATTCTATGGCCATTGAATACAAAAAAAAAATCATGAGCCATCAATGGTTTTGATCTTTACAGAGCCATTGTCGAATACTATGTCAACTTCATAAAGGTCGAGCGAGTGGTTGGTGAACTTCCATTTGAATTTTTTTAAGTTTGAATGAAACAGTAAGGCCCAATCACGGGCTTTAAACTTCTTCTTCTTGATAAATTTTTCGTGTCATTTTGCTAGTTGCTCCTGTATAAGAATGCTTTTCTGCAATGCATCTTAGCGAATTTCATCTAGCTCATTTAATTGTAAGACTCGTTTTTGTTGATCTTATGGATAATTTAATCCTAATTCGGATGCAATTTTCAAATTATTCACCTGAAACTAAATGGGGAGAAGCACCTTCTTTCCATATACTAGTTCATAAGGAGTGTGACTAGTAACATTCTTCCATGTAGTTCTATACACCCACAAGGATTATAGGAGTTTTTCCATTCAATCTATCTGATGGAGATGAACTTCCTTTGTCAATATCCCCTCTAAAACCTTATTTGAAGATTCCACTTGTCCATTGGCCTATGGATGATATGGCATGGAATTCCTGTGTTTGATTTTATGTTCCTTCACAATAGACTGAACCAACTTCAAGGTGAATTGTTCCCCCGAGTTAGTAACAATCTCTCTAGGCACACAAAATCTAACAAAAATATCTTCAAACAAGAAATTTACTATTGATTTATCAATGGCATATGGTAAATCTTTCGATTCAACCCATTTGGTAACATGGTCTGTACAAACTAGAATATACCTTTTTCTCTTTTTACGGTGGATTAATGGGCCCTACAAAGTCTAAAGCCCACTTCTCGGATGGTTCCACATTGAGGCTGAAGTGGCATCTCATCAATTGCAACAGGATGACCCATCCTTTGGAAACTATCACATTTCCTCACGTATTATTTGGCATCTCAAAAATAGAGGGTGAATAGTACCCCAATTAAAGGATTTTATTGGCTATTCTTTTGTCTTAAAAGTTCCCACTACAAGGCTCATTATGAAAATCCTTCAAGATACCAAACATTTCATCTTCTCTAGCACTTCGGCAGATGATCAAATCTTCTCCTCTATAGAAAAGGTCTCCTCAAATCCAACAATATTTAGCACTTTGTCTAATAATCTTTTGTTTTTATTTTTCTGAAAAGTGTAGTGGAAATTTTCATGTAGAAAAATAATTTGCAATGTCAGCAAACCAAGGAGAATTAATAGTAATTGCAAATAAACTCTCATAAGAAAAAGTCTCTACTACATGAAAGGTCTCACCAGGATTGTTGATTCAAGAAAGGAAATATGCTACCATATTTTCCTTGTATGGCCTATCTAACATAGTGATATTGGATTCCTACAATAGGAGAAGCCATATTGTTATTGTGCCATTGGTGATTGGTTTATTCATAAGGTACATGATGGAAGAATGCTTTGTATGCACAAAAATATCATATCTTGTAATGTAATTTGTTGAAATTTATTTATTGCATAAATGACTTCCAAAATTCCTTTTCTGTAGTAATATAGTTAAGTTAAGCAGGGGTTAGGTTTTTACTAAAAAAATAAATTCCATAAATTTGTTGATTTTCTTTCTTTTCAAAAAATGTTTCTCTTGTTGTCTTAGAGGAAAATTGTAGATATGTTAAAAGTCAATTCCCAATTGGGTCCTCTTGATACTGGATTTGTAGGAAGTTTTTCTTTTAATACACTAAATGAAACTTGGATGTTAGTGTCCCAGTAAAATTTGGCATCTTTTTCAAGCAACTTAAATAAACTGCAAGACCAAGGAATCTCCTCACATCATTTTGAGTGGATGTGTAACATCCCTCTCTTGCGTGCACTGAGCGAAATTATTCTTTGAGGACACTTGCTTGCAAGTGATCGAGGTTATTATACTATTGATCGTTTTTTATTTTGATTATGAGATATTATGGATGTGATGATATGTTATTTTGTTGTATTTACACAGACATGTGCTATTGACTGGGTTCTCTTGAGTGTTCAGGAATTTGGACATTGAGGATGCAGAGGCATCAATGAAACCCCTTGGACTTTGGATCAAGTCAGGGAGTGGATTGTTAGGGTTTGAATGTGGTTGATATGACACATGTACAAATGATTAGATGTTATGATGAATGATTATTATTGCTGACATGATTCGTTGATGGATGCAGGCTGACGATAGCTTGTTGACCAGACTCACATATGGAGTAAAGGGGTCACACACGACAACAACCCTGCCACAACCTACTAGCACTCTCGTCGTGGCTCAAACTGTAGGTTAAGGATTACCTAGTTCGAGAATACCCATGATGTCGTGAGGGAAGACTGTGACAGCCGCTCACGATGATTCTAAGGGGAGTGCAATAATGCAGGGGCCTTGTTCCTTATAGGCCCTTAGTCTCCCACAAGATCACTTGGCAGAGTATTGACTCCAGGGGTTTGACGTCTACCAAATTCAGTCATGAGGTGAGTAGCACCCTTGGAACACGTAGTGCATCTTGAAAGGAATGTCACGCAAGGAAAACGGAAAGAGGCGAGTGGCACCCTTGGAGCATGTAGAGTGTCTTGAAGGGCACACCGCGCAAGGAAAGTGGAAAGAGGAAAGTGGCACCCTTGGAGCATGTAGTGAGTCCTGAAGGGAACGTCATGGTTTTAATTGGTAAGTGAATAAACCTAGTCAGCCTTAAAATGAATGATGTGATAAGTAATGTTTAATGGCTAATTTTTCCCTTAAGAACTGTCGCCAAGCCTAGCGAATTAAAAACCTAGGTCTGAGTAGCACCTTAGAACAAAAACAAAAACAACTAATTAGACGTATAATCGGATCAAAGTGGAAATTTTAATTCCCTAAGGTTCTTTGTATAAAATTTTAATTCACTAAGGTTCTTGGTATAAAATTTTAATTCACTAAGGTTCTTTTATAAAAAAAAAAAAAAAAAAAAATTATAATGGAGGATTAAATTCATAAAAAGAGTAAATGGTTGTTTATCTAAACTACTAATTCTGAACTTAGTTATAAAAATGGGAAACTTAAAAGAAAAGGAAACTTAAAGAAAAAGTGAAACTTAAAAAAAGGGAAAACTTAAAGAAAAAGTTGAATGTCTAACTTAGTAAGGAATCTAGCCTTTGGAACTTTCTATTTAATGAACTCAACTAGGAATTAAGTTTGCCATAAGTCATTTAAGAATTGTAAGGGAATATTGGGACATCGAGGAGCGTTTTTAGGAATGATCTTGGTGGGTGAGGGAAATAGGAGTATTTAATTAATTAATAAAATTGATTTTTTGGTGCAACTAGGGGATCGGGCGACATCTGTACGGGGAATTTTTTCGAAATTAATTAAATGAAAGGAATTTAATGAGAATTTGGGAAACTAATTACTTGAAAACTCTATAAAAGAGATGGTGGAGGAGGAGTAGAGGACACATCTAGTTTGTGTAATGTTACGCTGCTGAAATTTTGTCTTGACTGAACCTTCTCTTGTGGGATTTGTGATACCCAGCTTAGGTAACGAGTGGCAGCATGACCTTGCAAGGAAATTTGGGTGATAGATTTTTCTGGTATTGTGTGTGTGGCCGCTTTGCAGCTCGAGGGGATCAGGGGGAAGAAGAGCACCCCTAGCGTTGATTGGGAGGTACCGATGAGGTCACATCGGTCGGCAAGTGGGAGATGGACGAAAGACGCATGGGACAACGACTTTGGAGATTTCACATTTGGCTACGGTACGCATGTGTATATTTGTATTGAATGGTAGTTTAAATATTGTGTCTGTGCCTTCAATAAATTAATTCTATTGGGTTAAAGTTTATGATTAATCAGCATAACACTATCCAAAGATTTCATTTTTATCCTTCAACAAATTTCTTGATGAGCCCAACGTTTTATGATCAAAGAACTTAAAGTCATCCTAGACTTATGCTCATTGTATTTTGATTGATTTCCCATGGCTAACCCAAACTCTGATTGCAACGACTTCTCTGCATTTTTTTTTATTGATTTAATACGAAGAATTTTATTTTTTTTATCTTCTGTCCCTTATCCCTTAAGTTATTAGTTCGTGCGTGAGTAGTCGGCTAGGAGACGAATCGACTGTATTTCACTCTGGTGTTAAAGATTTAGATTCAAATGCCTTGATTTCCTGTGCATGGATAATAAGTGGAGGATAAATTTCGCACAACTATCTATCCCTTACTTATCTCTGTGTTTTTATCTTATGATTAATCTCTGTGTTTTCTCTAATGATAAATCTATGCGCTTGAATGATACATATCTGTGTTTTCTTGTAGGATAACTCTCTATGGTTTCTTATCATTGATTACCTCTGTGTTTTCTTGTAATTGATTATCTCTGAGTTTTCTTGTGATTGATTCTCTCTTCATTTTTGAATGGTTCGTCTCTGAATTATTGTCGTTGTGTTTGGAATGATTCATTTCTGAATGTTTAACCTCTGTGTTTTCCCTATGAATGATTATCTGTGTTCAACTTATCTATGTGTTCTTTTTTATCTATGTTCAATTATGTCTTCCCTCAATTTATCTCTACACTTAAACCAACTCAGAAGAACTATGTGATTTCAATTCATCTCGATGTTAAACAACTTATCTTTGTGTTTTCGGTTATGGATATTCTCTGCGTCCTTCCCAGAATTAACTCAACGATTTCCCTTAAATTTTATTGTATGACAACAATTGTATTAACAACAATATCC
>SNQJ01S0223884.1:0-14828 GCA_010110895.2 Picea sitchensis | reverse complement strand
AACAATTGGTACAATACTTCATCTCATACGACCACTAAAATGACCCCATATGAAGCGGTGTATGGCCAACGAGCACCTACCATCACTACCTATCTTCCAGGCACATCAAAGGTCCAATCTATTGATACAATGTTGCAAGGTCGAACAACCACCCTAGAAACTCTGAAGGATAACCTCCACATGGCCCAAAATCGCATGAAGTAACAGGTAGACCAACATCGTTCAAAAAGGGTCTTTCAGGAAGGTGATCAAGTGTTTCTTAGGCTCTAACCTTACAAAAAAACATCTCTCAAAGCCTAGGGATATCACAAATTGGAACCCAAGTTTTATGGTCCCTACAAGATCATCAAGTGTATTGGTTCAATGGCCTACAACTTGGCCCTTCCAGCTACTTCCAAAATCCATTCGGTGTTCCATGTTTGCTGTTTGAAGAAAGTGGTTTGACAGAATTGTCGGGTCCAAGCTATCCTTCTAGAATTAGATGAAGAAGGCTCCCTTTGGCTCCAACCAGAAGCAATCTTCAGTACACGACAACATCAATTGCGTTGTAGAACTATCAAGGAAGTGTTGATCCAGTGGAAGAACACCTCACCAGAGGATGCGACTCGGGAACCATCGACCATACTCCAACAGTTTCCACATATTCATCCTTGAGGACAAGCTCGCTTTTGGAGGGGGAGGGAATTTTAGGTGATCTAGTTGGCTATTGGTGGCCACCACCTGTTCCAACTGGTCGCTCCTCTTGTCCATTTTTTAGTTCAACACGTTCTTTTGTACTTCTTTGTAATTGTGGGTTCTACACTTCTGGGGCTGTCTGAAGCCCTACACATATTCCAGGTGGATATTGGTGGCCTATCACCTAATCCAACTGACTTATTTTGTATGTTTTCATGTAAGCACATCTTGTTGTACTTCCAGGGTCGTTTTGGAGGCCTAAACAATGTTTTTTTGTCTCACCACAGTCAAACTATAGATGGAGTGAGAGTTTGATGACAAAGTGTGTATTTCTCTAAAAGACCTTTCCAACGGGCTATCACGCACTTAAAACGGAGGCCGTATGCAAAAGTTACGACGCTAGGAAGTTGAGGTACCAAATTACCCATAGGGGCCCACATGAATTTTGACGTTTCACCTCCCAGGGTTAGGTTTTTGGATGTCTAGGGTTTTGGCATTCATGAGTAATATAAAAAATGCATCTAGAGCCTCATTGTAATTCATTCTCCTTAGACAGATGTGCATAGTAGCCACATCTCTTCTCAGAGATAGCTACCACCATTTGAGCAAGTGTTTCAGTTATGCAATTTTACAGTTTCAACCTATTTCATTATTCAATAGAAGATATTGTTCACTGGATATTTGTGTTATTCTTCATATCTCTGTGTTTATTGTATTTAGTATATTAATGAGTTTGTTTCGCTCCTAAATTTGGATCAGTGGTATCCGAGCGGTCTGCTCTTCATTTATTTTTCTTCATGCATGTCCCCAACAATATCTTGGTACAAGAAGTTGGGACTCGAACCAATCGAGCCATTGCAAGATCGGTCGCGTCGAGCCCGACAACAACCCATGGGGGAAGAAAAGAAAGATGATGGAGTAGGAGATCCTATTAAAATGTTTCTCGAGGAAGCCCTAGTGCGAAAAAAGAACGAAATGATGGACAACTTCGCGCAGATCCTTTGACTACTGCCCATAGGAGAAGCATCTTCATAAAGCGGCCATGCAACCCCCTTCAAGGTACAACTAAATTTTGATATTCCATTATTTGAAGGACTGATAGATGCAGATGTTGTAGATAAATGGTTGAATTTACTCGAAAGGTATTTTTCGGTCCACAATTTTCCGATAGGGAAAAGATCACTTTTGCACTCCTCAAGGTCGTTCCCCATGTTAAATACTTACTCTGAGCAAAGGGCCGTAGAGGAATTTGTAATGTTTGTGGTGGTCCCTACATGGGATTCCTTCCGGGATGCCATTAAATAACAATACTACCATATTGAAAGATACGAGGACTAGTACACCAGATGGACCACCCTACGTCAATAAAGGGACCAGACAATACCATATTTCACCAATATTTTCCATACCCTGCGCACCAAAATGGGTATCAAAGACTCCGAGCATCATCTGGTGCTTAAATACCGTGTATGTTTGCACATATACATTCAAACATAAATGAAGTTTCTGGACATCGCCTCATTGGGCACAACTTATAGATGCGCTGTCAAGATTGAGCATAAATTTAAGTAGAAAAGGCAAGAGTTTGGATCTGCAAACACCTCACAACCAAAGCAGGGAAAAAGCGACCCCAGCACACACAACACGAGACCAAATCAAGATGGTCACCCTTAGGACAACCAGTCCAAGCCACAACACAAGAAGGGTAATAAGAAGGTGAAGAAGGACACGGGGAAATGGTGTGAGTACCATAAAATCCCTTGGCACAACACTGAAGAATGACACTCCAAGAAGTCACTCTTGGCCGAATTGAAGGATTCTGAGTCAGAGGCCGATTTTGATTCCGAATCAAATCCTGAAGGAGAGAAGTCGATTATTGATGTTGAAGCTAGTGCCATTTTTGCTACCACCAAATTATAGCCAAGCAAACCAGAAGAACCAGATGAAGGGGAACGCCTCTTTCAGTCGCAAATGTGGGTAAAGGGGGATCCACTTCATTTCATTGTTAGTAGAGGTAGTAAGAAGAACCTGATTTCAACATAGGTTGTCAAGCAGCTAGACCTACCAGCGACACCACACCCACAACCCTACACCATCGGCTGGCTTCGCAAAGGAAGAGATCTTTGTGTGAGTCAATAATGTCATCTGCCCTATGACATCAAACCTTTCTAAGATGAGGTATTGTGTGATATTGCTCCCCTTTAATTTAGTGATGTTCTTTTAGGACAACCATATTTGTGGGAGCGTCATGTTGTGTATGAGTCTAAACCCCGTAGTGTTATTATTACTTTGGGTAGACAATTGCATAGGATACCAGAGGTAGCGTCGCCTACTGTTATTTCTTTAATCTCTGTTAAGCAATGTAGTAAGGTCATTTCACAAATTGAGAAGTTCATCTTCTTTGTGAACTGTGCTCACAGTAAGAATAAGGTATCCGCCACATCTGTGGCCTCTACACAGATCCTCTCTTTGCAACAAAAGTAAGTGAATGGTATCGTGGAAGAGTATAGAGACATCTTCTCCTCACCTACAGGGGTACCAACACACTGCAAAGTCAATCATCCAATTGATCTGACCCCCGACGCATCTCTACTCAATGGACCAGCCTATCGTCGCTGGTTGATGGAAAATGATGAAATCAAGGGTCATATCCAAGAGATTCTTCAAAAGGGGCACATCAGACCCAAATCCTCCCCTTCTGGAAGCCCAATTGTACTAGTGCAGAAGAAGGACAGGACTTGGTGACTCTGCATTGACTACAAAGCTTTAAACAAAATCACAATTAGGAACCACTACCCCTTTCCCGTGATTGATGACCTTCTTGACCAACTCAAGGGGGGGAAATTTATTCAGCAAGATTGACCTAAAGTCTGGCTACCATGAGGTTCCCATCGAACCAATTGATGTATGGAAGACAACCTTCAAGTCTAAAGAAAGTCTCTTCGAATGGCTAGTCACGCCCTTTGGCTTAACAAATGCACCAACCACTTTCATGAGGTTGATGGATGATGTATTGATACCCTTCACCAACTCCTTTGTGGTGGTATATTTGGATGACATTCTCATCTTCATAAGAACGTGGGAGGAGCACATGCGACATATTTAGCAGGTTTTGAGCACTCTGTGGCAGCACAATCTACATGCCAACTTGGAAAAATGCTCTTCTAGCATGAACAAGGTCCAATACTTGGGCTACATTGTTGATGAACATGGGGTACATGTTGATCCAGCTAAGATCCAAGTCATCCATGACTGTCTAGCCCCGACCACACTGACGGAGCTTTGGATCTTCTTGGACGGTTCGTGTTGAGATTCTCCCATATTGCATGGGCCCTCATCCAGGTGACCAAGGGCGGTGGGAGGGCCAAGTTAGTGTGGGGGAAGGAACAACAACGAGCATTCGATGATCTGAAGCATTGCTTGTGCTCAACTCCAGTTCTCTCCTTGCTCGATCTGCAACAACCATTCGAGATTGAGACTGATGCATCTAACTATGCTGTGGGTGCAATTCTCACTCAGCACGGTCATCCAGTGGCATACCATAGTGAGACACTCTCAGATACTATCCGGAAATACCCACCCATGACAAGGAAATGTATGCCATTGTGCAAGCCTATAATCAATGGAAACATTACATTCTGGGAAAGGAGACGATCATACACACTGATCACAAGCCTTTGCAGTTCATACAGACACAAGGGAAATTGCAGAACGACTGCCATCATAAGTGGTCCACCTACCTATAGCAATTCCATATCAACATAAAGTATAAGACATGAATCCCAAATCGTGTCGCCAACTGCTTCAGTCGACCTCCTGTGGCTGCACTCACCACTGTGCTCCATTCATGTGGACATGAAGCATCTGTGTGGCCCCAACTTTATCAACAATATCTGGACTTTGCCACCACCTATCATCTCTTGGGTACAGGCGCGACTGTCACTGATTTTCACATTCAAGATAGACTATTATGCCACCTAGGTCATCTCTGTGTTCCTACAAGCAAGCATGCAAAGATGATTTGGGAATCCCACTGCAGTGATGGTAGGGAATTTTGGCATGGAGAAGACTGTGGTCGTTCTTCAGAAACATTTTTATTGGCCAAAAATTTGACAAGACGTCATCAAGTATATCAGATCTTGCACAGCCTATGCCGTTTCCAAGCTAGCCATCAAGAAGCAAGTCTTATACACTCCTCTTCCTACTCTCGAGAAGCCTTGGGAATCCATCTCAATGGATTACATGTCTGGCCTTCCCTCCACTAGGCAAGAAATGACTGTCTATTTGTGGTCGTTGATCAGTTTTCGAAGATGGCCATCCTCACAGCCTGCAAGAAGAATATCATAGCAGCATATACTGCCAAGATCTTCTTCGAACGAGTGTGGTTCCACTTTGGGATACCACAGACCATCATCTCCGATCGGGACAATAGGTTCCTCAACACATTTTGGTCAAGTCCCTGGTCATTGTTGGACACCAAGCTCACAAAATCCACTGCTTCCCACCCCCAAAGAGATGACCAAACAAAGGTCGTCAATCGGATTATTATGCACATCATGCACATGTACAACTCTAAGCATCCACGTACATCGGACGAGAGTCTCTTCTATGTTCAACACAGTTACAACAGGGCTCTCCATAACTCCATCGACCATAGCCCATTTCAGGTGGGGCTGGGATTATAACCTTTGGGACCCATTGATGTTGCACTTCCTCTTGCCACCACACAGACAAACTCTTCCCATGACTAGTCTGCGATCGACAAAGCCACCAGATTCATTGAGTGGATTCAGAACATCCGCCAACAGGTCCAGGAGATTTTGCAGAAATCCAATGCTAAGTACAAGCAATGCCATGATGAACACAGGGTAGTACACCAGTTTCAGGTTGGCGACAAAGTCTGGCTACATTTGCAAAAGGAGCGTCTCACAGGGCCCCATCGAAAACTTCACCCACTTCTCTATGGGCCTTACACTATCACCAAGGCCGTGGGTAGAAATTCTTTTGAGCTCAACACTCCACCCTTCCTTGGCTTGCACTCGGTGTTCAATGTGGACCTCCTTCGACCATATTTTCCACCATTATTGGACACCTCAAAGATCGCAGAACAAATGACACCCACAGAGCTCAACCTTGACTGCATGGAACAAACATCCACTGATTAGCTAGTGGACACACAAGTCAAGGGAACTCGCCAGTAGAGGATCAAACTTTATCAAGTTGTTAAGGCAGGGCAACTCCTCTACCAAGGCAAGTGGCTCACCTGGGGCCAATTCCAGCAGAAGTTTCCTCACCTAATGGGGGAACTCAAAACAATGGATACCATTGCTTCCTAAAGGGGGAGGATTGATCTAGTTGGCTATTGGTGGCCACCCACCTATTCCAACTGGCTCATCTTGTCCATTTTTTAGTTCAGCATGTTCTTCTGTACTTCTTTGTAATTGTGGGTTCTACACTTATGGGGTTGTCTAAAGCCCTAGACATCTTCCAGGTGGATATTAGTGGCCTCTCACCTAATCCAACTGGCTTATTTTGTATGTTTTCATGTTATCACATATTGTTGTACTTTTAGGGTCGTTTTGGAGGCCTAAACACTATTTTTGTAGCAGCCACATCTCTTCTCAGAGATAACTACCACCATTCGAGCAAATGTTTCAGTTCTACATTTTTACAGTTTCAACCTATTTCATTATTCAATAGAAGATATTGTTCACTGGATATTTGTGTTATTCTTCATATCTCCATGTTTATTGTATTCAGTCTATTAATCAGTTCGTTCCGCTTCTAAATCCGGATCATTAGGATCTGATCCTAACCCCTCTTCATGGGTCATTAGTTAGTAGGATATGTTTTCTATGTAATAAAGATCGAAATTAGTCAATAAGGCCTATTAAATAAGGGAGAATAAGTCAATGTAAGAAGACCTAACAGAAGCTTCTGCTTCTAGAAAGATCTTCCTCTAGAAGTTTCCTTAGAAGGTAGAAGTTAGTATAAATAAGAGTAGGATGTATTTTATATTTTTTTCTTAGAGATTATTGTAATAGAGCTTTGCTATGCTGGAGGTTGCCCCCTTGAAGAGGCAAGTGAACATTGTTATCTCTAATAAAGGTGGTCTTTCTGGTGTTATTCTAGTATTGTGCTAATTATAATCTTGTTGTTCCATTATTTCTTTCTAAATATTTCATTTCTGCATATCATAATTCATATGGTATATGGCACCCTTGATGTCAAACAACTCCAATATGGTGCCAAAAATCCCCACTAAATTAAGAACACCTTATTCTATGTTATGGGGTCTATTGATATCCTTCCTCTCCAAAAGGACACAACCCCATAAACAATTATGGAATTCGAGGGTCTATAACTACCCATACCCATGTGGAGATGGAGTAGACTTTATGGCATGCCCCATGCTCAAGGGGTCTATTGTCCATAAGAAATTTCTTCCACATGGCTAAGATGCCACATCATCCTCCATATGTTCAATATTCTCAGTTGATTGAGTTTTGATGATGCATCTTGGTGGTTTCTCAAGTCACCCACAATCCAACTTGACCAAAACACTCAACATTTGCAAGTCAATTTCAATGCGACCATGTTGAATCACTCAATTCAACGTCAAGGGAATGGTCCAATGGTGCTCATGGGATGAACTAATACCTTAACCACACACTTATCCCATCTCATTAATGATTCTTTGTCCATAAAAAATTTGTTATATAATCCCTGTAAGAGAAATTGTTTCTTTAAATTGAAGTCAACTACCTTTACCGAGTTTTTGTCGAAACATAATGATTGACTTCCCTTTTACCTTTCTTCTCCTTGTCGAAACTCTAAGAGTGGCCTACAAACTCATAAGTATGTTGTCCTATCATTTGACCTTAATAAGAAGAGCCTTCATTCTATAAAGCCATTTTAGTTTGTCAATGATACATTTCATAACAAAGTCCAACTTCCTATACCTTGACCTTGTTATCCCCTAGCATCTAGGGGTAACTAGAGGAGATTTTTCTCCTATGATCCGCATCATAGATGAGATCCACGGTTCTCCATACATAGTTGACTAATGATTCTTCCCACATTATTCTCAACTCAATTATATTGGATGATTATGTTGCTTAACATTACATGATGCACCTTGTTTCATTGCTTCATTTTAAGTGTTAGTGCCTAATGTATTTCATGAAAATAGTGATGGCGGTTGAGTCATGTAATGGATCACGATGCTCTAAAATTATTCCTTTTTCCTTATTTCACCTCAGTGGCCATCATCATCTCCTAGACAGAAGTGGTGAAATATTGGGTAGGTTGTACTACTGGGGATCTTTGAGGAGGGTAAGCATGTCAACATCCTAATCCATACATATCATTCTCTATATTTCTCGATTGCCATTGTCCCCACTTTTGGGTTGGTGGTGATATGCCACACATATAGGTTCCCCACTTTTGGGTTGGTGGTGATATGCCACACATATAGGTTCATGTTTCATAATCTCATGAGAAGAAGGAGCTTGAACACTTGAGGTTGATGGAACGTAATAAAAAGAAAAGAGAGCAAGATCTTAAAAGAAAAATGATAAGAAAAGAAATGGAAAAGAACCTAAAGAAATGAAACATGAAAATACCCCCTTGCTATGAGGCAATCAACCCAATCCCTATGCAATGAATACATATCTAAAAAAGGAATAAACAAAATTCAAAATCCAGAAAAGGTTAAATGAATAAAGAAAAAAAGAAAAAGGGGTTTGGAAAGACACATCATCAAGGAAATGGAAAATCAATGCATGAGCGCTCCCTCATTACAAAGGCACTCATGTGGATGAATATCTTACATAACCTCACATGACTATGTAATAACACTCACGAAGTCAATCCCCAAACCATACCATCTATCATTACACATGCTCCTTGATGGGATTCTTGGGAAATACTTCTCTTCTTGGGTACTAGAACACATAATAGGGGCTAATGATGGCCCTCCCATACTTAAACTTGGAAAATTGTATGAATTATATAGTTATTGTGAAGTTTGAAGATGATTCTTAATGTGATTTACCTAATGGCATTTAAATTTGACATGAATCACTTTTTATGTTGCATGGTGTCAATTTTTCACATGTAACTCCATGTGACTAATTTTCAGATCTAAAAATTGTTTCCTAGTGAGCTAACAATATACCCTAGTTGTTATCACTGAAAAATTTTACACCGAAAATATACTATGCAGTAACAATAAGATCATAGATGAATCATCAATACACATGAGACACAAAATTTCTATTCTGTAACTTTAACAAATTCAAAAATTATAAGGGCAAAACCAACCCTCCCAGCCAATACAAATCCACCAAAATATGTGGACAACCTTGTCCTCCAATAACCAGAAAAATCACAAAACCAAACCTCATCAAATCCATGGAAATTTCCTCTACCTACAAATCTACTGCACACCACCTGTATGGCCTTCTGACGTCACATGTATTGTTGCTGACGTTAGCCTGTACGGACCTCCTCCTACCCAGAAACCATGTTAAGATGTATGTGACTGTCCCTTCTGCAACCCATGTACATACGCAATTGTGCCCACTGCAACCCACGCACATACACGATTCACCTTCCTGGAACCCGCATACATTTATGAAAGCCTGTACAGACACTTCCGTATGATTCACTCGACTTCTTCCTTCCTAGGCCATATTTTCCAGAGTTACAAACATTCCTTTGTTGATATCACCAAGCTCCTTGGCACAAGTGCAAACTCACTTATGCCAACTCCATATTGTCTCCACATTATCTACACAATATGAAATGTCACAATCACCTCTCTCCTTTATATACAAGTCTTAGGGGTCAACATAGAATCCTTTTCACAAGTCAACATCAAATTAGACTTTCTAGTGGGTGTGAAGCCCCAACGCAAACCCAAAAATCCCACCACCAAACCCATGAAGCCCCAACTTCACTCCAATGGCAGTTTTCTTCAAATGAAGAGTGTAATGTGGTTCCCATGACGATTTCCACATGCCCAACACCTAGGGAACGTGAGAATACGTGTCCAAAGCTACAAAAATAAACACATAAGACTTGTGTACATACCTCCATATTGATGGATACATTGGATCACTTGAGCTACTATTTGGATGATGTACTTTGCATGGATATAAATTGGATTGAGCCTTGGTCTTCTGGAGGACATTAACAAGGCCATGTAGTCATTTGATAGAATATACCCACATCGTTTTGAGGTCGTTGAATTTCTTTGAGGACATCACACCTTGTAAATATGACCTAGAATCTTTTGGAGAGGATGTGGCACCATTTTGATCAGACATTGCACCTTTTGGATATTATTGTGCACTTAGAGGATGAAACATTTAACCTTTTGGAGGGATTGTTTCACTTTGGATCCCTTGCACATGACTTTCATATCATTTGAGTGAGTCATCCACTCTCGTGAGACCACACATGTGATACATGTGATTTTTTCATTCATTTATGGAGGAGATTGAGCCACTTTATGAGGTTGTACCACCCTTTGGGAGAGAACATTATACCTTGATGAAATATTGCACCATTTGAAGGAAATGTTTCACTTTTGATGTCATTTCACACCCCTTCACTTGATTTTTGAGTGAGCCATCCACTTTGGAAAGCCCACACATGCCACACATGGGAGTTTCACATGCATATTAGGAGGAGGAATTGGCATATGAGAATGTTTTACTTATTGTTGGGAGAAAATTTGAGTGTCTTTGGGCCGATTCACCCTTGTATCATGGATATTTGATGTATTATGACCTTATCTCTAGGGCTTGTAAGGAGATAAAGGAATTTTTATATTTTCTTAGGGATTAAAGATAGGAAAATATTGTTATTTTAATGAGAAGGGTGATATATATGTGATAATAATAGAGAAGCACTTCCCATTTGTGAATCATTGATAGAACTTGTGGAGAATATTACTTGTATACTTATTCTCTTCTATATTTTCTGTGGATGGATTACTAGGGTGACTTCCTAAGGATGATGTCTTGTGGATTTCTTTTCAAAATTCTTGGATGCTCTTGGCTATGGTTTTGAACATGAATCAATTTCTTGAATAAGTGGTCTTACTTGATATATTGGATGTTGTTTATGGATGGTTTTAAGTGTATGTGTGCTTCTCTAGTGGTGACAATGCACTCTCTTGGTGTCTTTCTTGAACAACTCCATTCTCCATAACTCTTGGAAGATTACTAGTGGAGTATCTTTCTTTGAACTATCTTGAAGTTTGTAAGGCACTAGGTGGATCTTCTAAGGTTTGTAGTGGACAACCCTAAATATCACCCTAGATATACTTACATCTTCTCAAAGAAGTCCTTAGTTGATCCCATATGCCCCCCAAAAATAGTAGGCATTAATATTCTCCCATCTAATCAATCATAAATTCTAAAACTTAAATTTTATTTATGTTTTAGGGTAAATTTAGGGTTTTATAACAACTTATGTTCATTTTAGACATAAAAAACCCTAGACGTCTTGGTTCTTTGTGCATAATATTGATATAAAAAATATATTGTTGTCATAAATAGTATTGTTGATTTATATTACAATCATATTAGGGTTGGACATCTCATCTTATTTGGTTGTTATATGCCTTTTAATTTTTAAAATTAGTTGGTTTCTTAAACCCTAATTTTATCCATTGTTTTAGCCCTATTTTTTTACTTGTTTACAATCTATTTTAAAGTGTTAGAATTGACTTCTATTATAACTTGTTCATTGCTGCATTTTTCTTTTCTTTATTATACAAGTTCTATAATAGTCACAAGTAATTTTCATATTTGTGATAATTGGGGGTCATTTTGCATTGAATAATAACTTGATAAACCCCACAAACTAGCCTTAAAACACATTAAACCCAAATTTGGAATTTACTTTGAGTAACCACGTAATCCTTAACTTGCTTGATATATTTTTTTGGTGATAAATTGATAGTTATATAAGAGACCTTAGACTTCATGGTGTCTTCTGTTGGCTCACTTTCCTGCGTCCTTCTTAACATTGTGGGGTTTATGACCTAGGGTTCGTCCAAAGTTGACCCAAAAAAAACCCAAGGCATCGACATATTAATCCTTAGTTGAAGACTGCAGAAGGTCTCACTCGAGACACCCTAAGAATCACAGAGACCATCTAGTCTTGTGTCAGTGATGAAGGGTTAATTACACAGGGAATCCATTTGGTTTGATATTCATACATTCCATTACATCATGCTTAAAGACTAACAACATGTAATAGTAACACATACATTCATTGGACACATAATCAACACATCAAAGGACAAGAATCACATAATAAATAATGACCAATTGACGAACTCCTTCCCGGTCATCGTTGCTCCCTTTTGTTTCCTTCTTCGCTCTGTTTCTTTGTCACTTTCATTTCTACTCCATTAGCTCTAATGACTGCCAATCCTACATGCTTCTACCACCCACATGCAATCCACGTAGCCTCTTTGGAGTCATAGAAATATTAAATACCTCTTCAGATCATCCCTTAACTGCTCCACGATCTCTTGTGCTTCCTGAAGTAATCATTCGGGAAGATTTCTCGAAGATTCTTTTCTTGATTCTGGCGTGCATGCATTATCTTCTTTATTTCTGGCACACATAGTAAAACTCAGACTGACACACATATCATAACTTAGAATAGCAAGTGCACCTGATGTCATCCCTTGTGCAGTTGCTGGAGTGTGCACAAAACTGTAGTGCACACACAACTGTGTTTGTGCACATGCGCATTCCTTATCCCAAAACTTTGGGTGCCAACATCTTGCCTGATCCAAAATGTATAGAGAAAAAAGTGAAAACACACACATAAATATATAAGAGAGCACAATAATACAATGAAAATCAAACTTTATTAATGAATAAAATAGAGGAATACTGTAGAACACAAATTAGTTAGAATGGTGGTAGCTTATCTCTGGAGAGAGAGAGAGAGAGAGAGAGAGAGAGAGAGAGA
This sequence comes from Picea sitchensis, assembly GCA_010110895.2. Taxonomy (NCBI): domain Eukaryota; kingdom Viridiplantae; phylum Streptophyta; class Pinopsida; order Pinales; family Pinaceae; genus Picea; species Picea sitchensis. The sequence continues at coordinate 2,150 of SNQJ01S0223884.1, read as the reverse complement.
GAGAGAGAGAGAGAGAGAGGGCGGCTACACTCATTCACAAAAAATAATACAAGAGGTCGGAAGTATGTCCTTTTAACAGAAATCAAGAACCCTAAAGGTCCAAAACCCTACATCTAGGAGGCAAAGCTCCAAAAGGTGTTTTGAAATTCCAAAACATATTTTTGGGCGTTAGTTTCTACATCAAATTTCCGGGAATGTGACTTTCACAAACAATCTCCATTTGGCATGCATAGTAGCTTGTTGGAAAGATGTAACTAAGGAAAACAATAAAAAGTTTGACCTGGATTTTCCATTGGTTGATATTGGCCTACATCACTTGTCTAAAAATCTCATTAAGGGCCTCAAAATGGACCCAGAAGTTTATGACCCAAAGAATCCTATAAAATCGTAACAAGACTGCCAAGATGGAGAACCATGTTGAGTCTGTGGAAGAGGTGGGTGGCCACCAATATCCACTTGGATTATTCCTCCCCCCTTAGGAAGAAATTGTCCCCATTGCGTAAAGTTCTTACCGTAGATGGGGGAACTTTTGTTGAATCTGAATATGGGTGAGACATTTTCTTTATTGAAGAAGTTGTCTTGCTTTGACAACATGATAGAGTTGTATGTTATTATGGTGGGTTTACTTCATATTGGTGTCCATGATTAGATCCATTATATCCTTCTCAAGGTATTCAAGATTGATTTTTGTAGGAGCCAGTTGATCAACCACCTCCGAAGTGTCTAGCAAAGGTGGGAAGTATGGCTGAAGCAACTCCACATTAAATTCTTGGTGTAAGCCAACAAAAGGAGGAATACTCAATTTGAAATAATTTCACCCATATGCTTTGTGATGGTGTAAGGCCCATATTAGAGTGGTCTAAGCTTCTTGTGGGGACCCATAGGTGCTCTTTCTACAAATGCAACCAAACCTTGTCACCAACCTCGAACTTGTGTGGAACTTGATGTTGGTCATGTCACTTCTTCTACTTGGCATTGGCCTTCTATAATATATCAACAGCCTGTTGTTGGAGGTGCTAGATCCATTCAAAAAAATTGGTTTCTCTATATGCCTCATTCTGATCATGGGAGGAATCTATCGGTGAAGATGGAACATGAAGATCTACATCAATGGGGGTCAATGGTTGAAACCCCAAGCATACCTAAAAAGGGTTGTGACCAATAGAGTTATGGAGGGATATGTTATAGCTATGTTGAACATATGGAAGACTCTCATCCCATGTACATAGATGCTTTGAATTATACATGCACAAGATATACACAATCATCCTATTGACCACTTCCATTTTCCCATATATTTGGGAGTGAAAGGTAGTCAATTTGGTGTCGATCAAAGACCATAGGATGGACCAAAAGGTACTAAGGAACCTATTATCCCTATCTAAAATAATGGTCTTTGGTAGCTCAAAATGAACCCAAACATTCTCAAAGAAGATCTTAGAAGTGGCCTCGGTTGTGATACTCTTTTCACGTGGTGCTAACATGGTCATATTAGAGAAATGATCCCCAACCAAAAAGACACAATTGTGACCATGCTTGGTGGAGGGAAAACCTGACATGTGATACATGGAGACTAAATCCTAGGGATTGTTTGGGACAGGGAGAGTATTGGGTTGTTATATTCTTTGTAGTGAAAGACTAGTCGAGTTGAATCGACTAAATCAACTGACGATCGAAGTCGAGGTGGATTGACAACACGTTGGAGGTCGAGGTGAGTCGACTAGGTAAAGTCGAAGTTGAAGGTCGAGGAAGTTAGACATGGTAAAGGCATCAACAAAAATTCAAAGAGGTCAACCGACAATAGGTTGACAGGTGGACGTTGTAACACCCTGTTTCCCCCAGATTGTAAATATAACTGAACTGGCCACGGACTATGGCAAAACTTATAAATATGAATATGTGATGTAAATGGACCTACAGAAAGAGGTCAACCGACAATAGGTTGACAGGCGGACGTTGTAACACCCTGTTTCCCCCAGATTGTAAATATAACTGAACTGGCCACGAACTATGGCAAAACTTATAAATATGAATATGTGATGTAAATGGACCTGCAGAAAGAGGTCAATGAATGTAAATGACAGTTTGAATTTATTGCAGAACTGCTGAGAGGGGATGTGCGGAAAAGAGACCACGATGGTGGTGGAGGG
>SNQJ01S0223883.1:0-12500 GCA_010110895.2 Picea sitchensis | reverse complement strand
TGTTATAAGTGGGTATACAACATAGTCACGAGACTGATTCAAGAGAAGCAAAAAAGTATTTGGTCAATATACAAGCATCTAAAGAAAAGTGAAGGTTATGTTCACTCCATATGACCGTCTACAAGGTTACTAGGATAGGCTTCCCTTCAATTACCCAATTTCATGATGAGATTCCCCTTGAGACTATGCATTTGAGTGAATCGGAAATGGGCTATGAAGGATGGAAATGATTTCCATATATATCTGTGAAAATAAAATAAAAAATGCTATGTTAGATGCATAGGATTATGATGTTAAATAATTTAAGTGAAAGATTCATCTTTCCATGATCTTAGAGCGAGAAGAATGAAAGGGAGTATTTATAGATGGAAATTTCATTGTTATAAGTGGGTATACAACATAGTCATGAGATTGATTCAAGAGAAGCAAAAAAGTATTTGGTCAATATACACGCATTTAAAGAAAAGTGAAGCGAGTCTTTATAGATGGAAATTTCATTATGATAAGTGGGTATACAACATAGTCACAAGATTGATTCAAGAGGAGAAAAAAAGTATTTAGTCAATATACAAGCATCTAGAGAAAAGTGAAGAGGATGTAGAGCTAATAGTTGTGGTGTTGGTGTTGCACCCCTAACCATGCATATTATCATAACCTCAGTTATCATCTAAAAAAAACTACAAAAAAAACACCAAACAACTAAAGAATGATGAAACAACGTGGAATTCAAATAAGGCTTCCATGCCTAGATAATTGAATCTCTTTAAAATAAATCCTTGAACTCAATTGAATATTTAATTAACTAGTTACAAAATTATACCAGATATGTCAAATGAAATTCAAAACCTTACAAATACAATTCAATGCAATATATATCCTATTTTGATATACCCAAAAAGCCAAAAGAAAAACCTAATTGCTATATTCTTTAACAGACTAAATCCTTCAATCAATTGAATATTTAATTAACTAGTTACAAAATTATACCAGATATGTCAAATGAAATTCAAAACCTTACAAATACAATTCAATACAATATATATCCTATTTTGATATACCCAAAAAGCCAAAAGAAAAACCTAATTACTATATTCTTTAACAGAACCAAATCCCATTCTAAAATATCAAAACTCTATACTCTTTAACAGAACCAAATCCCAACCTAACCTAGAATATCAAAACTCTTAGAATGAACCAAAGATCAAAAAGCTTTTTACAAAACAATAATAAATTCAAACTAGAACTTCAAATTAACAAGCTACATTATAAGGATATACACATGAATACATGCCTCATGTGTATACATGAGAACTTCCATTCCAACCTATGATAATGTACATACCCAATCCCTGAAGATAAACCATCATAAATGTTTAAAATTCATTAATGATGTGAGTTTGGTGCTCAAGGGCGAGGTGTCAAGTCCACTATAGAGAGTAAGGTGTCGAATCCATCAATGCTCAACCTCAAGGAGGGCGGGTTTAGTCATGAGACTTTGAATCCTTGGATAGCATAGCTTAGTATTGAGGAAATTAACGATACAAAAATTAGAAAATTAGTGGCATTGCCCCTGCATGTAGAGGTGGGGTTGGAACAATCAATTACTACAAGTGTATGTCACTTACTTTATCTCATGCAAAAAAATATCATATCAAATCAAAGAGGGTAAATTTGCATTGCAAACTAGCGAAAGAACTTCAAAAATGGTTGGGAAGGTAAGAAATTGCATGTGTAATTGTGAAAGAGATGTTTGTCAAGTGGAAGGGATTTTGGTAGACAATAAATATCAATTTAATGTGTCACAACTATAAATGTTTTATTGTAAACTCTATCTGCCTACTTTGTAACTCATGCATACGTTAAAATGATTATATTAGTAAATATGAAGGGCAAAGTTTGTATAACCACATTGGATGTCAGCATGCCACCACCCCTTCACCCCTTTCCAATCAACAATGCAAAGACAATAAGAATGCAAAGAAATTGAATTAAATTCTTAAAAAAAATAAATTTAATCTTAACTTTTAAACTATAGGGGGAATTGAGAACGATATGGATGGACTATTGACATAGATTGAATGCTACATGTATGAGAAAGGGACATAATAATAACTATTCCATTTATCATTTTAACAATGTGCAAAGTGTTAACCCTTATGGGCAATCTATCAAACTTTTGACCACATCAATAAATATATTATATATGGTTTATAAATCAATTAATATTTAATATATAACATCAATAGGCCTTACTTTATATTTCAAAAAGGAGGGAGATCACATGAATGGATGACCAAGATACATTCAATCATTATATCCTTGTAATGAATGGTTGTCCAGCCATTGAGCCTTGTAAAACTATGTTGTTTTTATTGTTACATTTAGCAATCAATGATGTTTTTGTTTTCAATTTTGTTGCTTGGAAGAGCGTACCTATAAGAATACAATATGTATAGTAGACACGCTATTGTAATCAGTGGAGCCTTCCTTGAAGCTCTAAGCACCCTCTCATTTGATGTCATTGTGCATGCCTCTTGAATAGGTGTGGGAAATTGCATGTAAGTGCATTGGCATCTCAATGTACCTATGAAGTTTGATGTGTGAACATAGTGTATGGACTTTTATGGTAGTTGCACAACAACAATATAAGCTACAATGTCATTACAATGGATGGTTTTACACCACCATTTGGTGGAGGTCATCTCAGAGTGGTGGATTTTAATCAGTGTTCATTAATCATGAGTTAAGGAAGTGTGTTATTTTAACTAATATTTAGTATCTAATAGTTTCGTTTAATAATAATAATTAAATTAGTGAATATATTTGTGTTTAAAAGTATATTAATAATTTACATTTTTCTTGTAATAAGTATTTTGGACTATGTGTAGTTGTTTAATGATTTATTAAACATTTCACATATAAATTATTAGATATAATATCATCCAAATTATAAGTGTAATATTATAATAAATGTAGGGTTGGAAAGTGTAGGAGGTGTCTTTTTTTATTCCAATGGACATAAAGCATTGGAATTTATGTTGGGTGAGGAATAACTGCCAAAATTGAAGCAGAAGTGCTACTAGTCCTTCAAGGACTTCCTCTTACCAGAGATGAAGGTGTTCAAAAGGTGGTGATGATTGGGGACTCAATGGTAATTATTCGATCCCTCCATTCTATAAAACTTATCACTCAGCTAAAGCTTGGCAGAATATGACAAAGAGCCAAAACTATGGGACTCAGAATCAACCAAGTACCCTAGTTTCATGTGTTGAGAATGTTAAATTCTAAGGTGGACCATGAAGCAAGTTGTGGGTTCCAATTGCAAGAAGTATTTTTATGGGTAAAGGAAGGGGAGAGAATTCAACACCACATGCCCTTGCCCATGACACATCAAGGTTTAAGTTTGGGACTCCTCCCCATTACATATATCAATTCAAGGTGGTGACTTGTAGGAGGGAATTTAATCGGCCCAAATTCCAACCTCTCCATATGCATTTTTCCTCGCACCTCGCTTTGAATAAATGTATTTCGATGGATATGGCTCGTACTTGTGGGATTAACTAGTCATTCCTTGATTTAATGTTGAATCTATCTAACATTCAAGATAATCTTAGAGAGTGGGACAAAGTTGCATGGGGTTGACCCAAGTGGCATTATTTACACTGCTACTAGTGGAATTATATGAGCAATTATGATTTTCCTCAAGTTCCTAGTGTCAATTGGTCTACCCGTATTATATTGGGAATGCCATGGAGCACTTCCAGTGTTGCAATAATTCTTGTGTTCTTTGTGAGCTCAAAGGATTACAAAAGTGGTTATAAAGTGTGAGAGAGATGTCACAAATACTTGGGGAAATGTGACCTTTTCAGTGGTGCAATAAGCAAAGTGGAAATAAGATTTTTAGGTGAAGCATATTTAGAATAATTGGGATAGGGATTAATTTTTTATATAAATAGAGAATCATCCACTTAGCCTGAGGGATTGGGAAGAAGAATAGTGTACCTCCATGACTATCTTCAGAGGGAAGAAATAAAAAATTACCTCCACCTTGGCATATTTGCAATCCCTTGTTGGGTTCATAGTAGTTCACTTTAACCTCCCCTTAGAGGTCATGATCTTCCCCCCTCTTATCCTAAGCAATAACTCATCTGACTTAACCTCATGTAGATTACCTTGAATTTCATAGGAGCTACCTATTGCCCATCTTGTCAACATGTCATGGTTTGAGGACATTGTTGTTGTTCTTCTGATGTAGTCAGAAATATTATTTTTAATCCATTGAAAATGCAGAATGAAGCCCTAAATACCTAGGTAGACTTGGCTACTAAATCCCATGGACATTAATCTTATAGTTTTAAATTTCTTAGCATATTATGTTGAGTAGTATTATTAATAGATCAACTTATTAAGTAGTATACTTGCAAATTTATTTGGTAGGAGGAACTATATGGATGTTCACAATAGGTTTTTGGAAGGTTTATACATCACTATGCATTTTAGTATATGACAACCCAGAAACAACTATTTTTTTTATATCTTTATAATGTACAATTATGCAACATTTTTTTCAATATAAATTATAACCATTATTGTGAAATATATGATCATGATGGTGGTGGTGGTTAACGTTTAATCTCCATTAAGACCAAATTTGATCTATCAAACCTTAATAAAGGTAAGAAATTACTTGGTTTTCTTTAGAATTTTATTCTCGTGCTTGAAAAGATTTAAGTGAAGCATTCCTAAAAATAAATTACTTGGTTCTCTTTATAATTTTATTCGTGTGCTTGAAAAGCTTTAAGTGAAGCATTCCTAAATCACCTTAGTTTTGATGAGTTTAAAGGTTAGGAAGGTTGGTATTCTAACAAATATTTTGAAATTGTGATCTAATGTGTATTTAATCATGGCATTCAAAGAGAAAGTGCTTTTCATATTCAACTCTCTTAGTGTAAAAGATATGACAAATTCTTTTGACCCATGACATTTTAGGAATTGTCCAACACCCTATTTCATTATGGATCTTGTGAGAGTTTGTATTTATTTTAGCAATGTTGATTTTCTTATTTACACTACTTAAAATAGAGAGATACCGTTGATCTTATAGATTAGGGTTGATCACCTTCTTATAGTATAATGATTTTATTTTATGCTCTAATTCTTTATCGCACCTCTTCCTTTATTCCCCAATGATTTAACAAAGATTTGTCATCTTTATGCCAACCTTGCTTGAGTTGCAGGTGGTTTTGACTAGAGTTTAAAGCAATATTAGGAATCCTCGTGTCTTCCATGTTGTTTATATTGTTCTTGTACATTAGATACCTAGTCATGATTGTTCTATCAATGGGGGAAGACTCGCTTCTATGAGGAGGATAGGATAGGGTGTATTGCTTTTAATTTTTAGATGATAAGTTATAAAACACTTTTGGATTTGCTTTATATTTCTATATGATTATGTAGAGATGTTGAAGTCCCACACTTCACAACCATATAAGATAATATGAGCGTTGAGAGTCTCAAAGAGGAGTTTCTTCTTATCCCATAGCTAAAGGTCCACTAATTTACAACTGTTTTCAAGTCCACAATAAAATTTCCACCCTCCATTTATCATTTTATCAATGCTATAGTTATAGTTAAGCATGCGATGAATATGGATTCCAAGATATTTGTATGAAGTTACCTCCTCCAAGCTAGTGTTGTCATACACAAAATTAGTGTAAGTGACATTTTTTTTATTTAATTATCATAACCCTTGTTTTGTTAGTGTCAATAGTCATACCCATACTAGAGTAGAAATCCTTAAAATAATTTATTTTCTTGTTGACATAGGGATTCCTTGCCATAAGAACAATATCATTAGCGTAAAGAAGAAGGATGATGGCTATACCAACTAGAGTCAAGTTGACACATCCTTCTTCTTTAAAAAAACTCTCTAACTTGTCAATGTATATGCCAAAAATGGTAGGGGACGGGGGGCAACCTTGCTTAACTCCTATATTACAATTGATTTCTTCTAACTAGCCCTTAGTGTTCCTAAAGTTAGAAATAATGTTCTTGTACAGCCTTATCGCAACAACTCTCAACTTGAAAGGATATTTTATCTCTTCTAATATATTCCAAAGGTTAGTCCTAGGACCTGTGTCAAAATATTTTTTAAAATCAACGAAAAAATAAAGGACATTAGTTTTACTATTGTGACACTCCTCTGTAATGATCCTAAGCATAAAGAGCTGGCCCATGTTTTAATGTAGCTCCTAAATCAGGCCTAGCATTTATCTCTTTATCCATGGTTTTCTATCCATATGCTAATTTCTTCTTTCCCAAATAATTCAATATAACTTGGCTAAAATGGGGATAATCATAATTGATCCGGATTATTTTCAGCATCAAATGAGAGCAAATATATAATAAAGAAAAGTATAGAGATATATCGGATATCCAATAATATAACATAAATGTATTAGATATGCAACCATAAACATAGAGATACAGTAATAGACAATTTTCTTTTAATCAACGAAAATATACAAAGACTGTAAAAATACAGAGTGAAAAACTCGCTAGAATGGTGGCAGCTTATCTCTGAGAAGAGATGTGTCCGCTACTCGCATTCACAAGAAGATGATTTTAAAATGAGGCTCTAAAGTACTTTTTAACATAAATAAAATCCAAAACCCTAACCCTGAAATATGAAAAGCCAACAGTTTTGTGGACCCTGTTTTGAGTAGTTTGGTGTATCAACTTCCCGGGGGCGTAACTTTGGCATACGATATCCATTTGGGGTGCACGATAGCTCGTTGGAAAAGTATATCCAAGGAATACACATGTTTCCATCAGACTCTAACTCTATCTACAGGCTAATTGTGGCGATCCCTAAAACACTATTTAGGGTCTCAAAACAACCCGAAAAGTTTGGGACTTGAAAACTAGAAACAAAACTGCTAAAATGAACCAGTTGGAATAGGTGGGTGGCCACCTATATCCATCTGGATACATACTCCCTCCTTAGGAAGAAACGATATCCATTACGTTGAGTTCCCGGGGGAGAGGGGAAAGTGATTGTTGTAACTGAATCTTGGTGCGTTGCTTGCCTTGCTGGAGACATTGCGTTGTGGAAGGTTGTCATGAACCTGTTGTTGGCGAGGTTGAATTTGTTCAACTTGTCAGGCTATGTGAGATGTTTGTGTGCAGAAGGAATCTTTGCGCTTTGTTGTAGTCTTGTTGACTTGATTTTGTTGGATAGAAGGTGCTTGGACTGAGGCTTCCATGGTTGTAGTGTCCTTATGTTCACCTTTTGAACATATTGTGAAGAAGCTGAATTTTGTAGTATGAGATAATACTTTGTGGCATTGTTGAGGTGGGACAATAGTCGAAATCACCTATGTTATTCTATGGAGATGACCCCCCAAAGTAAAAATGACACTACGGGGTTGAGACTCATAGATAGCATGGTGCTTCCACATATATGGTTGGCCCAAGAGAACATCATAGACATCCAACGGGGAAACATCACATAATACCTCATCCTTGAAGGGTTGGATGTCGTATGACAATTAGCACTGTTGGCTGACACGGAGATCTCATCCCTAGAAAATCCACTCGATGTTGTATGGTTTCCGGTGTGGTGTTGTCGACAATCCCAACTGTTTGATGACCTCTACTTAGATGAGTTTATTCTTTCTTCCACTATCAACAATAAAATGCAGCAGGGTCCCCTTCACCCACATATGTGAATGAAAAAGGCGCTCCCCCTCTTCAGGATCTATTGGTTCTTCTGGTTGAATTGTTGCAGTCATGACAATAGCAGTGGGGTCTTTGTTGATGATCTGTCTTCTACCAATATTTTCTAAATTAGATTCTAAATCAGGGTTCAACTCCTTATCTTTGATCTCAGATACCAATGAATTTTTTGAGTGGCATTCATCGGTGTTGTGCCAGGGGATTTTGTGGAAATCACACCATTTTCTGGTGTTCGTCTTCGTCTTCTCATGACCCTTCTTTTCCTGTGGCTTGGACTGGTTTTCGAGAGGTTGTTTGTTAGGGCCGTATTTATCATAATTTTGTTGTTGCGTATTTGCAGACCCAAAATTCCTCTTGTTCTGGTGCTTAAATTTCTGCTCGATTTTAACAACATATCGATAAGAAACACCGAGTGATGAGATGTCTAGAAAATCCATTTCAGTTTGGATGTATCTGTGTAGAGCCCCACGGTATTTTAGAACCAAATGTCATTCAAATTATTTGATACCTAGCTTGGTCTACAAGGTACGGAAGGTGTTGGTGAACTCCGAAACTCCTTGGCCCCTCTCTTTCCATAGTGTGGTTCATCTCATGTACTAGTCCTCATAGTTTCCAACAGGGTAATACTGTTTCTTTACTGCATCCACAAAAAAACCCCAAGTGGGCTCGACCCCATATATTCCAGACTCCTTTGTGGAATTTTTCTCCCAATAATTTTTCCACCAATGTTTGACATGGGGGGAGAGCCTTAAGGAGTGCGAAGGTGATATTTTCCCTGTCGGAGAAGTTATGAACAAAGAAATAACCTTCTAGCATATTTAACCATTTTTCTAGGGCATCTGCATCCATTTGTCCTTCAAATATGGGAATATCAAAATTAACTTGTATCTTGAAACGTGAGGTGCCTCCAAAGTGGTTGCTTGATGAAAAAACACCTATTTTTATCGGCAAGAGTTCAAGGATGCGGGAAAAATTCTCCATCATTTCGTCCCTATGTCGCGTGAGAGCTTGATCAAGCAACATATTAATAAAATCATCTGCTCTGTCGTTTTTCTTTTCTTCCACCATGGAGGGTTTCTTGTGCATACGAGAGAGATTTTCCTCAAGAGAGACAAGCTTGAGACACAACTTGCTATACTTGGGCCTCGTGAGGGACATGCACTGAAAAATGATTAAGAGAAGCCTGCTCTGATACCATTGATCTAGATTATTTTTAGTATGAAATGAGAGTGGAGATATAACAAAGAAATGTACAAAGATATCTCAAATATCCAATAATATAACAAAAATGTATTAGAGATGCAACCATAAACAAAAAGATACAATAATAGACAATTTGCTATTAATGAGCAAAAATGTACAAAGACTGTAAAAATATAGAGTGAAAGACTTGCTAGAATGGTGGCAATTTATCTCTAAGAATATATGTGTCTGCTACTCGCATTCGTAAGAAGATGATTTTACAATGAGGCTCTAAAGGCCTTTTTAACATAAATAAAATCCAAAACCCTAACCCCAGAATATGAAAATACAATAGTTTCGTGGACCCCATTTTGGGTAGTTTGGTGTATCAACTTCCCGGGGGCGTAACTTTGGTGTATGATCTCTGTTTGGGGCGCACGATAGCTCATTGGAAAGGTCTATCATAGGAATACACATGTTTATGTCAGATTCTGACTCCATCTAGAATCTATTTGTGGCGAGCCCTAAAAACGTTTTTTAGGGCCTCAAAACGACCCCAAAAGTTTGGGGCTCGAAAACTAGAAACAAAACTGCCAAACTAAAACAGCCAAAATGAGCCAGTTGGAATAGGTGGGTGGCCACCAATATCCACCTGGATCAATAATTTTCCTATAATTAGAGGGATTGTTTTCATCTCTGCTTTTAAAAATAAGTACCATGAGGCTTTGAGTCCATGGTTTAGAGAATCCCTACTTGACTTCTAAATTGAAGATCTTGTAGATGTGAGGGATGAGGATAAGACCTCCAATTTTTAATATTTCCACTTGGCATCCTTCAATGTCCATAGTTTCCCTTTGGCAAGCCACTTAACCCAAAACTCTATGTCTTCTATAGAAAAAACATATTCCTTTGTAGAAAGTGTTTGAATGTTGTCCATGACATCATGGAATTCATAAATATTTTTAAGGGAAGAATTCTAGTCCCTCAAAGGAATTGTATTGTTTTCTTTAGTTTTACGAGTCATAATTTTCCTCTAGAATTTCTTAGGATATAGCTTACACATGTGAAACAACTTCTCTTATTTTATATTTATATAGTACCTTTTTTTCCTTTTAATTAGGGTTTGTACCTATTTATCTTGTCATATTTTAAGGACTCTTTAGAAGCATCCCTAATGGATTTTCTAGAAATATTCCACTCTTTATTTGATAAGAGATTTAATTCATTATTTAAATCCTTAAATTGGCCATATTTATCTTTGTCGAAGATCAAGTGCTTTTTGTTATCAAAATTCTCTTTAATAGGGATTTTTTGCATGACAAAGTTTAGAGTTAGGATTAACGATCTATGATGAGAGTCAAGATCATTGTCATTTAAGATGTCAAAATTTACTATTTGGTTGTATACAAGGATAGCAAATATCACATAATCTATGACATTGTTTCCAAGCCCACAAATACAAGTCATCAGGTTGGATTTCAACCACTTAATTAGACCATTGAAAATTATGAGATATTGAGGATTGCAGATCTTGATTAGCTCAGTACCAAAAACTTCTCAACCAAGTATTCATAGTTTCTTTTGTATCTTATAACTAAAACAAGGTTGTCATTTAGCCATAGAATATTAGGGTTGGAATCATTGCTTAAAATAATAACTTGATTAGTTTCTATTATAACATTAAAGTCTCCTATCAAGAGGATATTGTCTTCATTTTTCAGACTGTAAATATCATGTTTTAAGCCATTGTAGGGACAATTTTTTTTATCTAAATTGTTTTTCTTATAAAATGTAGATTTAATAGGAACGAAATAACATATTGCTAGGCATGTGCATGAAGTTTATGGAAAAAAAGTGGCAACGGGGTGAGAAGGAACATGCTCATGCAGGAACACACATGCTTGAGACACACATGCATTCTTAATGTGACAGGATCATAAAACTTTGAATCGCCACCCAATATGCTACATAGGCTCCTCAGAAGGAATGCAATCACGTTCTTAAGAATGCGCATGCATTCCTAGGAACGTGCACACGTTCCTAGGAATGTGTACTCGATTAAAAGGGCCCACGACCCTTTTTCTCCCATTCCACTACTGTGCCATGCATTTGAGAAAGCATTGGGCGAATTGAAATCTTGAAATTTGCTGACAAAATGTCCAAAGGATCCTAGTGTCATCTCTTAGGGAAGCCATGTATTTATTCACATTTACTTTCCTATTTTTTTCATTTCCTAAACTATTAAATTTCATGTTTTTTGTAATTTTCAAAGTTAATTTAAAAAATCAACCTAATTTATATAAATTCCATTATTAATTTGTAGAACACTAATTAAGATGGAACCTGGAGACACAAAAACTGGACACAACAACATGAAGGCACATCAAACCCCAACCCACAACCAAAAAACGTAAACATGGAAATTAATCAAGGGTTGATGTCTCTTAGATCAATTTTCTAAGAATTAAGGAGTACTAGAGAGCCCAATTGATTGTCATTGGCCACTTCCTTTGACGTCATTGTATTTTCCATAGAAAATTCCCAAGGGAAATTAACCAATATTGTTGGTTATAGGGCTAGGATGTTTGAGTATTAAAAGACCGACATGACTAGCTCCATCATGCTCCCCTTTCCCGTGCACAGTCTTGAAATAGTTCCAAATATGTGGTACCTTGAGTTTTTTTTGTAACATATACAACCATTGAAATACATGGGAATTTTTTAACTGGCCCACGTAACCATCTAACCAAATCCAATGTTTATCCATTTGTATGTTCTTCTCCTTCAGGTGATTGTAAAACAACTGAAATCAATGTTGTACGTAAGCTGAGTCATGGCACTGATCATCACTTATGTATAAGTGATACTCCTTCAATATAAATTTGTTTTCATCGTTACTATCTGGCCCATGACTATATGTGATATGGACCATTATGATGACTTTCTCTGAGTGATAATGCTGGATTTGAATCTCATTTTTCGGTTGAAGGGTGTATTTCTCAACAAAATCAACCAATGATAAGATAGTACCAATGAGAAATGTATCTCTGCATATTCTAAAATTCTTTTCCTATCATTGAGCCATATGGACATGCTAAACATATTGTTGGGTCTTTTCTAATAATTTCTTGATGAAGTAACATACTTGTACCTAGGAAGTCACCAATTGTATTTTTTTTCTTTCATGCCCTTTGTTAATATCATATGTGACATATTTAAATATTTAAAAGTCAACCTTCTTCCTCCCCAGTTCATACTCATCACTCACATGGATGCACTTTCTCAGTAATTACATTCCATCGCACCTAGGGCATGTCCCATCTAAGAAATATTTTTGATAGAATGTACAACCCTCTGGCCTTGTACACAATATGCTATGAATAAAGTCTCTGGATTGTTGGACACACCTACCACACTTAGAGGGGGGGGTGAATGAGTGTGGGGATTTTTTTCCCAAAACTTCCCTCTTGCACAAAAACTCATCAATTAGCATTCAACATTTATTCATTACCCATTGTTGTAATTTATAACCAGTTATATGTGAGCACATATCAGCAACATATATCAGCAATATATCATCA
>SNQJ01S0223881.1:0-14828 GCA_010110895.2 Picea sitchensis | reverse complement strand
AAAGAAAATATGGAATCAAGAAATTTTCTAATTGTTGAGAGGTGTATTCCAAAATATTAGTGGTGTATTCCACAAAATAATCCGATAAAAGGGACATGGTTCCAAGATATTCCAAGTAAATTGGCTTTGGCCATTTCAAGCAAAGAAGTGCACATTGGGTGTTTGAACGTGAACCTGGATATTTTGAACATACGAACTCGGATTTTTTTATCCAAAAAATGTGTAGCGAAGATGAGATTGAGGGATACACAATGAACTTATAATACTTCAAAAACTTTATACTTTTGATATCATTTTTTGTATGAATCCAAGAGCGGGAAAAAATAGATGACCAAATTTTGGTCAACAACTTGCTCCAACTGTGGGACAGTGACCCCCTATGGGTTGTTGAGAACACCAGAGTCTCAAGACCAATTACCTTCTCCATTGGGATATGGAGTTATATTCAAAATAGATTCCTGTAATTCTTCTTCTTTCATGGAGTAATCTTCAAATTTCAAAATAAAGATTGTCTTATTGTGCAAAACTTGAACTAAAGAAACAAAATATGTACATACATGATCTACCTACCCTATCTTACTTGGAAGAAAGGGGAACTTTGTTGTAGGTATATTTTCAATGGAGTCATTCAAGCATCCAACTGATCTTTGGAATGAACTCCAAAATGGTGAAACGTGTTGGGGCTTGTACCAATGAGTCAGAGGTACACTCAATGTCTACTGGAGAAAAATTGAACCAAGTGTGCTGAAAATTTGATTGCATTGTTTGACCAACAATGATCTGGAACCATAATTCAATGAAGTCAATTCTTGGTTGCTCAATAATATTATTATATTTGATTGGATGAGGAGTTTCCAATCTTTAAATACATTAATTTTTATCCTTATTTCCAACCACTTCCAAGGTTCTTGATTCATCAACAATGTCTTCAAAAGACTCTTCCCTCTTGTAAAGGAAATTTTGCTCATCATTCTTCTCAAGATTCATTTCTTCCAACAATTCTTCTTCGTGCAAGTTCTCTTGTGATGTTTCATCATCTGTTGCAAGGCTGAAATCTTTTTGTACATTTGGTGAAGGTTCCTTGATTTCATTCTTTATTTCTGCTTGAAATCTCTTCATATGAATTATATAGGAGGCTGAAATTTTCTTCTTGTAAATTAGAATTTTCATCTTCTTCTTCAAAAACATGATTTGACTTAGAAATTCATCCAATGTTTGATTAGATTCTTCTTCAAAATTGGTCGCTTCGTTATTTTGCTTCCATATGGGAGAGGGTGGGTGGGCAGCAACATTTAAAGTATCACAAAAACATATGAATGCACTCTTGGGATGAAGTTTTCTATAAATTAATCTTCTAACACATCCCAACTGGTAATGGAGTTAGGTATTAATGAGATATACCATTCATATGGAGTATATAGGAGGCTGAAATTTTCTTCTTGTAAATTAGAATTTTCATCTTCTTCTTCAACAACATGATTTGACTTAGAAATTCCATCCAATGTTTGATTAGATTCTTCTTCAAAATTGGTCACTTTGTTATCTTTCTTCCATATGGGAGAGGGTGGGTGGGCAACAACATTTAAAGTATCAGCAAAAACATATGAATACACTCTTGGGATGAATTTTTCTACAAATGAATCTTCTAACACATCCCAACTCGTGATGGAGTTAGGTATTAATGAGATATGCCATTCAAGAGCATTCCCTCATAGAGTTTGTAAAAATAATCTACATGTAGCATTGTCTTCAGTGAGGTTGAAATCATGACATGAACTTTTAAGATTAAACAAGTCTTGTTTTGCATCTTCTGAAGCATCCCCAAAGAACGTAGAAAAAAATTCAATAGAAATATCAGGCATTTGAAAATTTACTTATGGTAGATTTAAAGGGGTTTTATTAAATCGCCTCCTTATTTGGGTATTTCTCCCTTTTGTTGAGTCTTGTAGAGACATTGATGTGCTTGATGAAGAATTTAAAAGAGCATCATGACATGAATGAAATTCTTCATTTTGAGTCTTTCCAATGGATTTGTCAGAGAGTTCATTCTCCTGAATCTTCGGTGATTCTTGGGTATTTTTGAAATTATAAAAAATGTGCAACATCTTTCAATAATACTTTTATAAATCCCTTGCATCTATAACAAGCATCAGTCTTTTAGAATTTTATTTTTGAAGTATTGAACCATGGAGACTATGGTTCTTCAATAATATCTAAAGCGTAGGGCCTCAAATATCTTGAAAACAAATGTCTCCCCGGTATGGTCATGAAAAATGTTGATGCTTGAATCCGTCAGGATCGAAACAACAACCTCATGAGGATATGAATCCTCCTGTGTTTTTAGAGAGGTGGTACTCCTCTTTGGCTAAAAGATATATATGTGATATCTTGGATTAGGAGAATTCTAAGGCAACAAACCCTAGATATTTGTTGCTTGAAATTATAAAAAGATATAGTTCTTCAATAACTTAATATAACCTTTCTATGCAGCAAGAAATCTCTTTACAATAAGAAAAGATTGAAGGAGGGCTTCAACATCAGAACTTCTTTGTGACCAACATCATATACACAATCTTCTTAATTACATACAAATACATCCATATCTTCTTCACGAGAAATAGGATAGAATAATTTGATCATATCAAAGAATTTTTAAAGAGTAATACTATCAAGACCAAAAAGAGAAATTTGATAGGTCAATCTCAAATACCTCATACTTAAGACTCAAAGTTACAAGATACAATCGAAATCAACCCCGAAACAATTCTTTGTGGATTTTATTCATGAAAGATGTTCTTCATTACAAAATATTTGACAATCATGTATATGGTTGTAAATAATTCATGATCATATAAGAAAATACTTTAGAAGAATACAATAAGAACACTTAAGAACTCGGCCTTGTGCCCAATTCATATATTCAAGGATAAAGCTATGAGAAATGGTGTAGAAGAAGAGAAAGAGTGAAGAAGATGGAGATCTAATTTCCTTGATCAGAAATTTGGTTGTGTATTCATGGTTGAACCTTTATTCTTCCTCTGATATTATTCCCTTCCCCTTTAATAATTATGATCATGAAACTCTTCATGAGGCACTTCTTCTCTTTTTAAAATGAGATCTTCTAACTACTTGAGTAGTTAGGGTTTTTCCTCTCTTGAATTTCACGTACAATTTTTTTCTTGAAGTATTATCTTTAATTGAAGCCTCATTAAGTCCTTACTAATGAACTTACATCATTAATATACACATATTCAAAGTGGGTCCCTTTCGTTTTTTAATAAAAGTTTTTAAATAATTTTTTATTTTCAAAATTTAATTAATTTCCCTTTAAAATAGGGAGACTGTGTTTCAAATTATGGAAGTTAAAATCAACTTTTTATCCATGCAAATCACTTTTGATGTGATTCTCATCGTCTTATCTTTCCAACTATATAAATGTTTCCCAAATTCGTTGCCCAGATCTCAAGATATGAGCTTGTGAAGTTGAGTTGTCACGCAGACCCATTAAAAATGAAGTTGAATGATATTTTAATTTTTGAGAATAATGTAGAAACTTTCAACCCTTGAAACCTATATTATTATCTTATTCATCGAAATACATTTCCAACGGTATAAATTTTGCACAATTCTGACACCTGGAGCTCAAGATATGGCCTTCAGAATTCCATGACTCAGCCACCATCGATCACGTTTGATGGGAAAATGTGGGCCCTTGGATTGAATTTCATGATCTTTTATGAGTTTTAATAATGTATAACACTAAATTCAATACACACTTAGTCATAAACATGAAAGGAAGATCATGGCGCTTAATGGGTTGACCTCCCTTGGAAAATTAATCAAATAATAATAGTTTAGTCAACAAATCAACTTCCACCTCATGCTCAGTCAACCTCCACCTCATGCTCAGTCACTGATGAGTCAGCCATTCACAATTCTCTAGGTGTCATCACTTAATAAGCTTCCACATGTCACCAATGATGATATGCCATGTGTCTTCATATGATAGGTTAAAAATATTCCATATGTATCCAATAAGAGTGTGACATGTGTCACTCTCATAAACTTTCCATGTGTAAAAATATTATTGATTGCCATGTGGCATTCCTCCACGGGATGCAATATGTAAAAATTGTATTGGTTGTGAATAAAAAATTAAGTTCTAAAATAGTTGGTTAATGGTTTAAGTATGGGAGGATGGTGTAACGAGAGAGGGGGAAGGGAATGGGTTGTTAGGGAAGGGGTAAAGTGTAGGTGGCGGAATTGAGGGGGGGGTGTAGGGAGCGGACCCGTGGGGTGAGGGAGTGACAGAAGTGAGGCGTTGAATGGGTCTGAGAGTCTGAGGGGAATTAGAAAAAAACTAAGTATGGAGTGGTTAGGGGGTGAGTGGGTTAGCGGGTGCACGATTTGGCGGGTATGGGGTGAGGGAAGTCGGTAAGTCCGTGATTCCAACAACACGCGAAACCAATGAACCCAAAAATTCCAAGTGTTTTTTGTATGGAGTGCGGTAAGGTGAGAGGATAGGATAAGAAAAATTCTAAGTGTGAAAAAGATAAGAGATGAGATGAAAGAGAATATGGAAGCGAGAAATTTTCTAAGTGTTGAGATGTGTATTATGAAATATTAGTGGTGTATTACACAAAATAATACAATAAAATGGACATGGTTCCAAGATATTCCAAGAAAATTGGCTTTGGCCATTTCAAGTGAAGAAGCACTCATTGGGTGTTTGAACGTGAACCTGGATATTTTGAGCATATGAACTCGGATTTTTTTATCCGAAAATTTTTTGGCGAAGTTGAGACTGAGGGCTACACAATGAACTTATAATAGTTCAAAATTTTTCTTCTTTTGATATCATTTTTCTTATGAATCCAAGATCGGGAAAAAATAGATGA
The DNA here is from genome assembly GCA_010110895.2 of Picea sitchensis. Lineage (NCBI taxonomy): Eukaryota > Viridiplantae > Streptophyta > Pinopsida > Pinales > Pinaceae > Picea > Picea sitchensis. Next base: position 9,930 of record SNQJ01S0223881.1, on the reverse strand, counting down.
CCAAAATTTGGTCAGCAAAAGGCATCATATTTTGTATGAGGCACCCTAATTTGTAGGGGAATATTCTCAGGAGAGAATATTCTCATCTATGGAAGTGCCCTCAACATTGGACTATCAACCTTAGGAAAAGAATTACCTAAGTGAGTGTGTAATCTCTCCAACAATCTTAAGGGAAGTGACCTTAGCACCTTTTGCACAATCATTAGTTCTTCAACCTTTTCACCAAATCCTTTGATGGTGTTGACAATTTCATCCATGTGAAGGAGATAGGTTGCATCATTTCTTCGTATTTCATTTTCAGACTCTCGAACTGTCTTCTATGAGTTTGTAGCTTTTCTTTATTAACCTTGTCATTGCCTTCATATATGTTTTGAAGTTTTTCCCAAATTTCCTTGGTCGATTCACAATGCATTACCTTGAAAAACTTTGATTCTAACAGACCGCACAAGATGGAATTCATGGCTTTTGCATTATTTTCACTAGCCTTCTTTCCAAACTGATATGTTGGTGGAGATGTTGGAGCTTAATCACCAATAAAAAAAATTGTTAAATATCGAAACCATGAGCCATTAAATAGGTTTTCATCCTTATGCTCCAAAAGAATAGTTTTTTTCGTCAGACAATGGATCTTTGTTTGTGTAGAAACCTTCTTGATCGGCCATGTGTGCTCCCGAGATCTACCTTCCAATGGTTAAACTATGTCTGAAGGAACCCACTCCAATACCAATTGTTGAGCACACACTTATACTGAGAGGGGGGGGTGAATGAGTATAAGACATTTTTTTTTACTTTTCCAAACATTCATTAACCATAGGAAAACAATCTTATATGAGATATATTAATTGTAGAACATGGAACACAAGATTTACGTGGAAAACCTTTCGAGATAAAACCACAAAAATTCTCTTTATAATTATTTGTAGGCACCAACCTACTGGATACATCGATCCCCATTGGTACAAATCCTGGTAGGCACCAACATACTATAACATATCTTCATAGACACCAATATATTGAAGACACCAATCCCCACCGATAAGAACCAGCAAGAGACACCAATCTCTTTATTTGAGCAGCACCAACCTTCAATTTACAATTTCTTCTTTAGTACACATAACTTATTCAAAATATGATTGCATTCACGTTACCTTCATTGAGTTTGCTTGCTACTTCTACCTTCACCAGGTCTAACGAAAATTTGAATTTCCAAATGAAATTTACGGTATCTTTCCCAAAGCTTGTTGTTTTTTTCCTTTTCACAAGAACAAAATTGTACAGCATGCCACATATCCAATTTTATAAATTTGATTTTGAAATTTTTACCTAAGGTACTTTATTATGTCTCCTCAAATCACTAAAAATTTCACAATTTGAAAAGTCCCAGAAAAGAAGTTATAGAGAAAATTCCAAGCTAACATGTTTGAAGCTTATTTCATGACCATTCAGAAACCCTAAATTCTACAGGGTATATCTTAGAAGATGTAGCGAACCAAAGTTTGAATTTTTACCAAAGGTAATTTTGTATGTCTACTCATCTCTCTAAAAATTTCATTGTCTAAAATGTCCCAGAAAAGAAGTTATAGCAAAAATTCCAAAACGACCTACTTGAAATTGATTTAAGACTATTCAGAAACCCTAACTTCCACAAGACATATCTCAGAAAGTATAGAGAACCAACATCTAAAATTGTAACCATGTGTACCTAGAGATCTCAGCTTTGTCTCCTCAAAATTTCACAGTCTAAAACATCCTAGAAATAAGTTATGGCGAAAATTCCAAATTGACCTATTTGAAACTAATTTCAAGAGCATTCAGGAACCCTAACTTCCACTGGGCATATCTCAAAAGGTATAGAAAACCAATGTCTGAAATGTTGACCACATGTATCTAGAGATCTTGCCTTCGTCTCCTCAAAATTTCACAGTCTGAAACGTCCCAGAAAATAAGTTATCGTGAAAATGCCAAGCTGACCTGAAACTAATTTCGCAACTCTCCCCTTTTGGAATGATATTCAATCTTTGTTCATCCACTTCTTTGAATGTCATTACATTTTTCACCCACGCACTTTATCTCAATACTTTCTCTTTTTATACTTTATCATAACCCTTAATGAAGAGACTTGTTAATTAAAAAAGACATGACACCCATTAATTAAATAATTAATTCCTCTTTTTTATTTCACTTTTTCAAATACCATGGGATTTCAAACCCATGGTTTTGAAACCACCATTTCACTTTTTACTTTTTCACATGCACCCATTTTTTTAATATAATTGTAAACCTATATATAAATCAATTTTGGAAATGTTGTGTGTATTTGTAAAGTCGTAATATGACATTAATGACAACAGTAATCCTTTGACATCAATGACAATATTTCCAACAAAAGTTGGGTGATTTCTCTAAATTGGGCCTAGCTTTGAAACCAAGGAAAGCCTTTTCACTATACTTATATTAGAAAAAAAAATTGACAAATGGAGAGCCCATGACTTTTAATCTCTAGAAAGGATTTTTTTGGTAGAAAATATATAATCAAATTCCTCAATCAGACAACAATTGATACTAATGATGATAAGCCTTTTCTAGACATGAAACAAGTAGTGGAGCAATGCAATTGATGATAGTAATATATAAGGATGTTTGGTTGATTAATTTTTGTTGGAATGGAATTCAATTTCAATATGGGTTGAAGCCAAGTCTATCCTACATGGTGCCTAGTATCGTGGAAATCACTCAATGAATAGTATTACCTTCACCCTTTGTGTTTCAACAATGTTAATTGTTGTGTGATGATAACCCTAACAAGATAAATAAATAGCAATTGTGAAATTTTCTAGTCAACATTATTGATTAGAAAGCATTGTTGCAAACATCATATCGATTCATATTGTAACCATCTTAATTTTACTAGCTAGGGAATAGCTATAGACTGGATTTTGCACCATTGACTAGAGATGTGGTTAATTGCAATTTTGATATGCTCCATCCACAAAATGACCTCTTGGAAAATCATCCCAATTCAATCAAATATACAACACACTCAATAGATTGGTAGAGTTTAATGGTTATTATATTGAAAGTGAACCATGTGTGATTTGTAGTTGTCTAGAAGTGCCTTACACAAGAAAGAATTTGGACAATGTGAAATTTGAGATGAAATTCATAGACGAACGAATTATTGTCATATGCATAGGAAACCACACTATCCAGGGTCTCACAATGACTATTCATGATGCTTACCAATCAAAATCAGTTAAATTTTTCAGTTTGTAATATAATAATAGGTCCATGGCTTATTTTCTAGAGTTGAAAAATAATTACTCGAAGTGGAAAATGTGCAGAGTTTCCATCTCACATCAATTAGATAGAGTTAGAAGTTGAATTTCCAATAACTATAATTAGTTGCAATTTTATGAGTGACTTGGACTCGTTCTATGAGAACCTTCAAGACTCATGACTAGAATCTTTACAGTGAACATGTTGTAGCTACTATGTAACAGATAAACATGGTATTTGTAGCAATTACCATGACAATGTGTACTAATGCAGACAATTTTGTAATATAAATATGATATTCTAAACACATTTCTATGTAATGAAAGTGGATACAATAAGTACAACCATTTTGAATTCAGTTTCATTGCAAATCCAAGTTTCACTCTTGACAACATAGAAAATGATAAGGACATGAAGAAGGGATAGGCAAGTATTGAGGCAAAATCTGAGAATGCCCATAGGCATTATCAACAAATTTTGGGTTTCAAAAAACCTTTACTTAATCTTATCTCAAGTATAGGTGAAACTGAGACAGACTCTCAACAAAAAGATTATGTTCAACAAATGATGGTCTCATTACTTGGTTCTCCTTCATTCAAAATAAATAGGAAAAATTCACTCTTAGGTGTGATGTATGGCAAGAAATGAAAAGTAGCATTTGATTCTATTATTAGAAGAGTTTAAACATTTCAAGGACCCTAAGGTTGATGTCATTCACAAGTTATTGTAATGGAAGAGGCCATTCAATGAATTAGTCAGATAAGCATAAATCTCTATGCAAATAGAGAATAAGATTCAAGGTCATGGACTTAAGAATCGTACTTCAAGGCCTTACTTCTAGTTGGTAAATTGCAACTTGTTATTGAGAAGGAGACAAAGGGTTCTAGTTGCAATCTGAATGCATTTAATGGAAAAGTCTCTTGTTGGCATCAATCAAAATATTCAATTATACAAATGGGTTCTCGATGATGATGGTTCAAGAGAGTTGTAGTCTAAATGTGGCTAACATGGTCATATTCTTGCACTCTATGTTCAATCCCGTGGATATTTTATTGTAGTTGGTGATTTGATGAAATCAATCTCTTTATTGATATACAGGCATGTTTTGGTATGTTTTTTGTTGATTATTGTGGGGAATTTTTTGATGTAATCTATAAACTCTAGTGGGATAGATACTATAAATAGACTTTTCAGTTTGTTGTTGTCACCATAATACGTGTGTATGTATTCATTTCTTATGTCGATTGTGATGGCATTTCTTCTTCGACGTCGTTTTCATTGTAGTCCTTGTGTACCTTCCCAACTTTTTCATGGATAGTGTGAATAGTTTCCTTCATAAAATTAGTTTGGATTTCCTTTAATGGAGCTAAATTTATTTATTTTTGAAGATTTTTTGTTTCTTTAGACACTACAATGGAATTTGTATATCAGATATGTATATTGTTTTAATTGGTTCTACATGATAGAATTCATCCAATGGATCAGGAATTAACTCATAATCCTTTGATTTTCTCATGCTAGATAACTCAAGTATAAATATGATTTCAATAGTATTATGTTATGTTGAAATTTTTACATTCTCATATTGATCATTTGAATGGTCCTATGACCCATTTTAAAGAATTGATTTGGGTGTCAATTGGGGGTAGTCAAAAAGCAAGACAAAAAATGTTTTTTTAGGATTTGAGGGCACACTGATCCAAAAATAATTATAGATAGTATCACTTCAAGATAAATATATGTATAGAGATGGAATTTCTATCTATTTAAATAAATTTGCATAGAAAACTAACTAGAAAATGATAGTTAAGCTTACACCTGAACATCATAGGGTTGGGTGAAACTTGAGTGAAACAACAACCTCTAATGTTGATCTGGAAAATAAATTCTAGTTGGACAATTATTAAAGGGTATTTAACGATTATTGAACTACAAGAGAAAGTTTCATGCCTCTCTTCAAGTTCTATAAATTCTTGCTACTAGTATAAAGTCCTCATGCCTCTTATTCTCTCCTAGTCCCCCAAGTTCATCCACTTTCTACATCCTATCTTTAAAAACACATACCTAGTTTCATCCCCTTCAATGTGTCTCATGGTCCATTTTTGTTTCTAGTAAAGTTTGTTTTGGTTGAAGGATCATATATTTTCTAAGCATCCATGACTCTTGGATTAAATATATAAATTCCAAACCAACTAACACATTCCTTTGTTTCCATCCCTATCAATGTTTCAGGAATTTCATTATCATCTGAACCATACTTTCATAACTTACATGGGAAGGGAACTTACATGTAGATTATATAAATGTATTTTTTTATTTTTTTTTAACTAGGAAAAATAAATTTCAAAATCTATGTTCTGGAAAAAATAGAGCATATAGAAGTTGTGGAAGAAAGTGGATATAGTGAATCACAAGAATTAGATTCATTCCAGGTATCAAACCTCAAGCACATGCCCAAGTAAAGGGTGTCCATTTGATTTGATGGTGTTTATAAACCCATGGGTTTGTCCAAAATATGCTCAAATCATCCATGGTTCCCTGCATACACTCATTAATATGGTTTTCCATGCCTTCAAAATCATCATCGTTTATATTATTCCCTAGAGGAAATGATATGTGTTCATTTTATGTAGGGAGATGGACAGGTTTCTACACTAATAGGGTATTGTAGATAGTAATTCTCTAGAATTTAGTGGTATATTAGGTGGACTTTGTATGGCCTCTTCCTTTTTCCCAATCCACAATTGTCCATATTAGAGGATTTTGGCTTTGTTATTTTCATGAATATGATCATCTCCAATATTCTTATGGACATTGTGGCTTGATTTAAGAGATCTATGGGTGAGAAAATTGATTCCTTATTTCTTTAGCTTCTTACTTAGAAGACTATTCCAGTAGGTCTTTATTTCATTATGCTTGTCTTGTCAATCTACCTACTATTAATGACCACCTTCTCCACACCAACAATTTTAGTTACACATAATTTTTACTACACATTATATTATAAAATATTTATTTATATTAACCTTGAACTAGAAGTATCACCAAGTCCAAATATCTTTCATATATGATGCATTTATGAATTTCTATCTTATTCATTCTTTTAGTTTAAATTTATTACCTATCCCCAAGTTGGAGCTAGAAAAATGGAGCGTTTGGTAGATAGGTACAGCTGATAAAATTGAGTGTATATGAACTGATTTTCTTAAAAGAGAGAAACATTTCCTTATCCATGATATGAGCCTTTCCAATATTGAAACATTAAAACATTTCCTTTCCAATATTTGTTTCTGTGTTGAGTCCCAACAAGGGGAAATCCTAAATACTTGGTAAGAAGTCCATCTTCCTGGAATGCAAGACTAGTCTAAATTTTTCTTTTCAAAGTTACATTGGCCTCATTAATTTATCCAAAGGATTCCTCTAAGATTGAGACAATTTTTTTTACTCTTTTAGCTTCTCTTACATCCACATATCTCCTCAAATGAAAGTATCATCATTGAATTTGTGTAAATTAAATCCTATTGGAGGATATTTGAATACCCTTTATCTAGTTCAAGGATGTAGCTATTGAATGAGCTCTATTAACCACCTCGCCCATTATTATGGAGAATGGGGGATAGGAGGAACCCTTTTCTAAGAGGAGGAAATAAATAATTTAGTGAGCCCACCATTAATCAAGACATGAAGGGAAGCAATAGAGAAACCTTCTAATATTCAATCCATAATGATCTGGTTAATATTGAATTTTTGTCTCAAGCAGTTAACTAGATTAGTGTTATTTTACTTTTAAACAATTAGTACAATAACTGCATATAAAGGATCACTAAAAGAATAACATCCACAACATACACAAGATTTACCCTGGGAAAAACCCATCAAACTTCCTCAATAAAGATTCAACAACCAAGAACAATGCCTCTCTCCAAGAGATAACTAACAAAGAAGATCCTTCTCATACCCTTGACTAGAGAATATTAGTGAACAACATAACCAAGATATACCTGAGAAATAGACCAATATCCTCAACAACGTCACCTCCTAGTTGCATTAGTGGCTCCCTCTAAGACTTGCGCACTTCCCCTCTTAGCTACAGAGATAGTGTTGTGTGCGTTCAAATGAGGCGCTAGCCTCTCTTATAAATAGTAGTTTGGCCAACCTAAAATTAGGTATGGGTCGACATGTCACTTTATCTTTCTATTTTACATTTTTCTTGTCAAGGCACAATAGGGTCGACTTTTACAAAGGCACAATAGGGTCGTCTTAACAAATATAATATCACAATATTATTTAGGGTTTTTTCTTGGTCAAATACAATAAGAATATCTTCTAAAGCTACTCAAACTTCAACACTCCCTCTTAGCAAGGAAGGTATTCTTCTCATCACGATATTCATCATTGCTTTTGCACTTCTGTACACCTGGTCATTGTTTTGTTGTCAATCACGAATCTATATATCATAGGAAGTTATGTACTTTCACTAAAGTAGCATACCAACCTTCATTGGAGTAGCATACCAACCTGTGTTTGGGTAGCATACCAGCCCGCATTGGAGTAGCATACCAACCTGTGTTGGAGTAGCATACCAGCCTACGTTGGGGTATTATATCAGTCTGCATTGGAGTAGCATACCAACCTGCTTTGGGGTAGCATACCAACTTGCGTTGGGTAGCATACCAGCCTGCGATGGAGTATCATAACAACCTGCACTGGAGTAGGATACCAACCTGCCCTAGGGTAACTCCCACTATTGGGTATCACATCACTTCCCTCTACTGGGATCATTTCCCACTATTAGGGAACACTTCACTTCCCGTTACTAGGGAACACATCACTTCCCGCTACTAGGGAACACATCACTCCCTTTCACGAGGGAAAAATATTATGGACCACACCAAGCTTGTCTCTGACAATTTGTGTAATATACCATATATAAAATGGATGTAGAATTGAAATAAAATGCTAGTAATGGCAGAATAACAGCGATATAACCAGAACATTCACCACAATAACACTGAAATGATATAAGAATAACAACAGAAATAGCACTTTGAATCTGAAAGTAATGTTCACGGGCCTCTTCGAGGGGTCAACCTCCAGTTGAGCAGAGCTCCATTACAATAATATCCAAGCTAGGGTTCTCATACCCTCGACTCCTATTTATACTAAAAAGAAGCATCTAGAGGAATATCCTTCTAGAAGCGAAAACTTCTATTAGGTCTTCTTACATCCGCCTTATTCTATTTTATTAAAAGGCCTTATTAATATTGACCTTTATTACATCCGAATATATTGTTCTACCTATGTGTGGGTTAGGACCCTAACATGTCCGCCCCCTTAAAAACAGCCTTGTCCTCAAGGCTTGAGATGAGGAAATTGCTGCAGAATGGTAGTTGGTTCCCAAGTGGCGTCTGCTGGAGTTGTATCTTTCCACTGTACTAGCACTTCCTCGATGGTTCTCTGACATAGGCGACGCTCACGCTGGTCCAAAAATACTTCTGGTTGTAGCCAAATGGATCCTTCTTCAGCTAACTCTGGAAGGTTGGTTTGAATTTGGCACTTAGCTCCAATCACCTTCTTTAAGCATGAAACATGAAAAACAAGATGTAGCTTCGAAGTGTTGGGCAAATCTAACTGATAGGTGACTTGTCCCACACGCTTGAGTACCGTATAAGGACCATAAAATTTGGGTGCTAGCTTCTGACAATGCTCGGCCTTGCAGTTGAAGAAACACTTGATCCCCTTCTACAAATTGACGTTCAGATCGACCTTGATCTGCTTGTTTCTTCATGCGATTTTGTGCCATGACCAAATTCTCTTTGAGGGTACAGAGAATAGCCTCTCGAGTTGTAAGTGTTAGGTCAACTGCCTGGACCTTTGAGGCACCCGGTAAGTATGAGAGAACTGAAGGTGGCTTATGTCCATATACCGCTTCAAAAGGAGTCATGCGTGTAGTTGTATGGTATGAAGTGTTGTACCACCATTCAGCTAGAGGTAACCATTGAGCCCATTGATTTTTATTTTCCGAGGCAAAACACCTCAAATATGTTTCCAAACACTTGTTGACAACTTCTGTTTGGCCATCATTCTGGGGATGATAAGTTGTGTTGAGATGCAATTCGGTGCCTTGTATCTTGAACAGTTCTTGCCAAAAATTGCTTGTGAAAGTTAGGTCGCGATAAAAAACAATAGAGTGTGGCATGCCATGAAGCTTGAAGACCTAATCCATGAATATTTGAGCCACCGTGGATGTTGTAAACAGGTGTTGAAGGGCGTAGAAATGAGCATACTTGGAAAGGCGATCAACAACCACCATGATGATGGATTTATTTCCCGATTTGGGTAAGCCGGTAATAAAATCCATAGAGATATCCTTCCAAATAGCAGGTGGAATCGAGAGAGGTTGTAGTGTTCCCGGTGATTTGATTGTTTCTCCCTTGTTGCGTTGACACACATCACATTCAGCTACAAAATTACGAATGCCATGTTTCATACCATCCCAGAAAAAGGAACGTTTGACCCTGTCATAGGTTTTGGTGAACCCGGAGTGCCCTATTGTGGGTGTAGCATGAAGCTCAGAAAGTACCATGGATTTAAGCTTTGATTGTTTACTTAAATACAAACGGCCTTTGTATCGAAGTTCCTCATGGAGCCAAG
>SNQJ01S0223877.1:0-14828 GCA_010110895.2 Picea sitchensis | reverse complement strand
TTTTGGGACATATTGGGAATATCATAGATATATATTTAAAAATAGTTATACATATTCTCAAATATGTTTGGAGAGACATTAATAAAGAATTGCCATAAATTTGATACTTTAAAGAAAAGGGTTTACTAAAGTGAAGAATATGATTATAAAAATATTTGATTTTTTATTAACAAGTAGGACATTTGAAAGATTCATACATAATCAAGCAAGGTGTTCAGACATACATTAATAAGGAATTTCCATAAATTTGATACGTTAAAGAAAAGGGTTTATCTAAACTGAAGAATATGATTATGAAAATACTTTATTTTTAAATTTGATACTTTAAAGAAAAGGGTTTATCTAAACTGAAAAATATGATTCTAAAAATATTGACTTTATATTAACATGTAGGACATTTGAAAGATTCATACATAATCAAGAAAGGTGTTTGGACAAACATTAATGAGGAATTGCCATAAATTTGATACGTTAAAGAAAAGGGTTTATCTAAACTGAAGAATGTGATTATGAAAATACTTTATTTTTTCTTAACAAGTAGGACATTTGAAAGATTCATACATACTCAAGAAAGAGTTGATTGTAAAAAGAGTTGATTGTAAAAGGAAAAAATGACATAAACCATTAAATTAAGGTTGAAAATTATTTAAACAAATAGAAGATGATGAAAAGGAATAGAATGTTGAAAATTGAAAATCAATATAATATAATTTTAGAAAATCATAGCCATGGATGAAAATAAGTGTATCTTGGGGAATGAATGTTCTTGATGATGGATAGAGAATATGAAAAAAGTAATTTGAGGATGGTAGTCGGACTTGAAACCCCATGTGAAGGAATGAAGACAATTCAAAAATCAAGAACATCTATTTCTATAAGGAGTTGACAAACCACCAAAATCTTGGACATCTAATTTCTCATATGAATTTTTATCATCCAATTTTTGAATTGTCATTAGTCAGGACATCTAATTTCTCATATGAATTTTTATCATCCAATTTTTGAATTGTCATTAGTCACTACGAACCCTTTTCTACAAGATGGATGGAGGTAAACGGAAAAAAGAAAAAATATGGGATTGAGGACTATTTTTCAATGACAGAAAAATGAAATATAAGGTACAATATAAATATAATTTTTCACACATGAGAAATGTACTCATTCCATTTCTTAAGAAAAAAATGAGAATTTTAAAGAACGATTTACTTCCATTCTAAATACAACTGGGTGCGGTGAGCATCGACAACCAAAGCCACATGGGATGACATCTCAATGATTCATGCACCCTTTGAGTAAAATTTAAATTTTGAAAGATGGCGTATCTCAAAGAAATTATGAGTAAAAGATGAATAAGAGAAGTTAATGGGAGGAGGTTGAACAATCGCGTCAAAACAAGAAGAGATCGGATCATCCTTTTGTTATTTGATTTTGGCATGGATATAAAGATTCACTTTAAAGTTTCTATCACAAACGTTTATGTAATAGGACTTAAGTAGTTGTAGAATTTAATTTCTCATTGGGTGGTAGAAGGATAATTGAGAGGACCTCTTGTATGGCAGGCGCATTACACCGAATAAATAAGGCTAATGCAGCAGAGATATTTGTTACTGAATGCAAGTTGTTTTTAGGCTATAACCATTTTACTTTTGAATGAATATAATAGAGGGGTATTGACTCAATGCATGGTGTCACTATTGTTTACAATTCCCCCTGCTATTGTTTTCATGAATGATTGAGTTATGTTATTGAAAGTATGAGATCAGGAAATACTTCTTTACTGCTCTCAGCTTGTTTTCTCTTCTTTGATTTTATGCAAGGTGTGCATATAATCCACAAAGAGTCTACTTACAAAGTCTGTTTCGACTCTGAAACTCAAAAGAGATAGCACAAAACTTCCACTTTGCAAGGAGTGAAAAGCGACTGCTACAAGGTGTGCATAGTCACCCGCAAGAAGTCAAGTCTTATGCAGGAATTTGTTGCAAGGAGTGAACATATCGTAAGTTCGACTGAATGTCAAAGTGACCCTTTGTGGAGTCAACGGATTCGGAAGGTAAAGCTCAAGAGAGATAGTGGGGAGAAAAATTCAAAAGAAGCAAAGCTATGAAGGTTTCCCAAATCATCGGCTAAGATTCGTCCAGGAGGGAGAGGAGAGAATTCCATATCATTGGATCTAGGGTAAATCACACGAGTTTTAGGTATCTGCGTGCACATAGGATCAAGGAATTTATGAATGGCTGAATTGGATCACAACCGTCCGTTGTGAAGAGCATGTAGCGAGAAATACGAGACTTTAAGGAAAGTCGGGCCTGTGAGGGATTCTTGGGTGCAGAGGTGAGACAATTCTCAAGCCCGGCTATCAAGTGGATATAATCATTTATTTCTTGAAGAGCACATGAGAGATCCGGTTCAATCCTGGTGCTTCAAAAAGAAGTCGATGTGGGTGGTAGCGATTTAGACCGCCAGATCCAGAGGGAGGTGTGGTGGAAATCCGTCAATTTTGGTCCAAACTACTCCTAGAGGAAAGTGAGTGCACATGATTTAAAACTCCCAAACCCCGAAGAGTCAGTCAATAAAGAGCCATCTGATTCAGAAGGGCACACGCCAACTGATCGTGGTACTTTGGGTGGAAGTGTTCCGAAGAGAGCCGGCGGTGAGAGTTGCAAACTTCCAAGCCCAAATATCTAAGAGGTTGTGACCATTGGGATATGAAGAAGGATATGTGCCAACATATCATGCGTTTTTGGAGGAAGTACTTCAGGAGGAACCAAGTCCTGAGAGTTAAAAACTCCTAAATCCCAAAGATCGGGGTTACCTGGGCTTGTTGATCATCAAAGAGGACAAGGATGATAGCTCATGAACCTGCAAAAGAATTCCGTGAAACAAGCATGTAGTTGTTGAGACTCCCAAGCATGGAGTTTTGAAGGCGAATCTTGATCATTGATCTTGAAGATGGATGAGGACCGTTGATCCGGTCATGGATGAATGTGCCAAGCTACAAGCACAGCAGAGGGGTTAAGACCTGGCCTCATGGTGACCAAGGTCTTCCGCTGTGAGGAAGGAGCTAGTGTCGGCTCGTGTTGGATTTGATAAAAGGTGATAAGGAGGTAGGGAACGAGGATAGTCATCGATATGTGAATGGGAAATCAATGGTGAGGAATCATTATAGGGAAAGGAAGGAAAATTAGCATCCACACTAGTTTGCAACCTGCAATTTGTTAGCGTCGTTGATCTCAACAGTTCAAGAGATCAACAATAGTGATTTAAATGAGCTTTGGGTCAACACTTTTTCGATTTCAGGGACAAGGCTCTCTGATAGAGAGTGAGCACATCCATTGTGTGCAATTTTCGTGGAACTGCTTCCATCGACGGATAAATCGTGGGGTGGGGATGATTAGATCATACCATTAAACTCAAGGCGATACTGTGGTCTATGGTTGTTCGTGTTTGAGACCAGTAAGGTTCCAAGGAGCTAATTCAACTCTATAAAATTTAACGATCCTTGATCGGGAGTTCGAGCAACCCCGAAAGGTGAGAAGAAGAAGGGGGTTTGCATCAAAATCATATAATTTTTCTTTATATAAAAAATTAGCTTATAAATATTTTGAAATGAAAAACATTATATATATATATATGACCTAATTGATATATACATATAAAAACTATTATATATTTAAACATATACATTATAATATTCTTATATCAAAAGATATGATAATGATTTTTTTATGATTTTATACAAATTTTTTTAAATGTAATCATCTCATACTCATTTTAAATGATTAAAAAATAAACATATACTTCCTCTTGGCAATTTTAGAAGTACTCTTAGATGTATTAAGCTTTGGGCCGAAAACAGAGGAATATATTATCATGTAAGTCTAACTTTTGTGCAGTTTTGAATGTGAATACTACTTTGAGGTTTTAATTTATTTTATTTTAATTTCCATAAGTAAAATTTGATTTGAGATAATAATTAATATCATTATTATCAATTAAAAATATATATTCACTTTTAAATTCAATCCAAATAATAATTGTTACTACCTCTAAGCAAATTTCACCCTGGCAAGTGTCGTGGAAATGAAGTTCCATGAGGTTTCTCCAGATCAATTCCCCTCGGGAATTTACCTTGTGTGCCGCTGTGAAGGGGGTACTGGCACACCTGAGGTTATAGGGTATGGTTGGATAACACCGTTAATGCAGTAACAGCACGCGGCTCCAACTAGCTGTCAGATTCCTCCGCATTACCAAAATAAATAATAATTGTTACATTTTTCTCTGCCTTTCAATATGAGCACTCCACCACCCATTCCAAAAACTTCATCTAATAGGGGGAGGCCCCAAAATCACTCTAGAGATCCTTTATGAATATATGGAATCACTAGAAAAAGAGAGAGATGCCAAAATCCAAATAGAGTTAGAAAAAAAAAAAAAAAAAAAAAAAAAAAAAAAAAAAAAAAAAAAAAAAAAAAAAAAAAAAAAAAAAAAAAAAAAAATAAAAGATACCATTCAAACTCAAACAGAGGATAGACTCTTAGGGTTCAAGAGTGAATTGAAAACAATGAAGGATATGATTCGATAAATGGAAAATGATAAACAATCAACCCAAGAAGGAGGGGCTGAAGAAAATCACAACTTGTGAGATAGGATTAAAGAGCTAGAAGAAACCAACCAACAAATTGACCCCGCTAACATGGTGGAAACAAATTGGATATCAAAACCCATCAAAGAGGAAATGAATAAGCTAACTGAATTGGACCATTAGCCGCACAAAAAGAGCCTTGAATCTCATAATTTTGGTATAAAAGAACAACAAGAGAGGGTATGCTAGCAATAGTAAAAGAAGAATTAAATAATAAATCACAAATTGATACAACTTAACTTCATAGAAGCAAAGAGGCTAGAAAAATAATTGATCACAAAGAAAAAATAATTGATCACAAAAATAAGTTGATTCATGTCAAAGTAAGTTGTAATGACAATAAATATATCCTACTTAGTAAATCTTTGAGATTAAAAGGATCAAGAATATTTATAAGTGAATATGTCATTCCTCAAGACCAAGATGAATTCAAGGAAGAAGTTCAAAAGGTAAAATAAGCCAGAAAGAAGGAAAAATGAGAAATAATTAGAAATCGAAAAACTGTTGTTAGGGATAGAGACCAAAAAGGATAATAATAAATACAAATTTGGGACACTTGGATCCTTTTTTGGAATTGTCGTTGCTTTCCATGGTGCAAAGGTCCTAAGATAAGTTGGATATCAAGATATTGATATTATTTGTCTAGTTGGAAACTTGAGAGCATGATGAGTATTAGGTCCATAACATAGAAGGATTTGTCTTGAAGTGGCTCCATTATCGAACAAAAAATCCCACCATAGTGGGATAATATACAGCTTGTTGTATTATAAAAGAGCATTTCCTCACATTCAACTTCATAATATTGACCCTCTCAATTAATACACTTGGATAGGAATTTCAGACTAAGAAGATGTATATAGAAATTTTAAAGGTTTTGCACCTATTAATTTTACATTTTATAAGAAAAATAATCTAGATAACAATTGTCCCTATATTAATTTAGAACAAGATATTTATACCCTTTGAAAAATGAAGGTAATATCCTCTCTCTAGGAGACTTTAATGCCAGGGATTTCAACTAAACAAGCTACCTTTAAGTATTAATTCCAATCATCATCCTTTATGGCTGGGGATGAGGACCTTGTTTTATCTATTAGCTATGACAAAATCTCTCAAGACCTAATTGAGAATTTGTTTGGTACTCAGCTGTCACGCCTCCATCTCCCAAGACCTAATAATCTGTAATGGAGTAATGAAGTGGCCAAATCCATCCGATGACTTGTATTCATGGGATAGGTAGTAGTTTTGTAGATTTTCAGGATATATGATATCCTCCTTTCCAACTAAATAACAACTTTTGACCTTTAAATGACCATGAGCCCAACCTCGACTATAAACCTTGAACCCTAACTCTAAACTTTTACATGCATAGGAGTGTTGTTGAATAGAATTGAATAATCGATGGAATTTGCGCTTTGACAAAAAGTAAAGTTGACATTTTCTTAAAGGATTTAAATAAAAGTTCTCCTAACTTATAAGGATAACATTAGCGAACTCCTCTATCATAATTTTACAACTACCCTTCCACTCCATTAACGAGTTCTCTTTCGAGGTGTCCCATATAAAGAATAATAGAGCCACTAATGCTTGGTATATGATAAAGAATGTAAAATTGTTAGAAATTCATTAGGGATGCTTCTAATGATTCCTAAAACTCGATAAGATCACTATTGCTACAACTCCTAATCAAAAGGAAAAAAGACACTATATTAATAAAAGGAAAGAGCAACTTTCATTAAACTATTATATAAGTTGGATCCTAAGATGTTCTTGAGCCAAATTCTAAACCAAAATACTAAAAAAGTAATGCTATTCCTTATGGGACCCGGAACAATTCCCACCTTAAAAGTCTTTATGATTTCCCTAATGCCATCGAAACCATTCCTATTATCCCTACAAAGGAAGAAGTTTTTTCGATATAAGACATAGATTCAAAGTTGCTAATTTGCAAATAGAAAGCCATGATTACTGGAAGGATACCATCAAATTTTTAAAATCAGAGGGGTTATCCTTATCCATCACATACACGAGCTCTTTAATTTAGTAGTCAATCATCGATTCCCTAAACCCTGGACACAAACCCACATTGTTCCTATTTTAAAATGAGGATATAAACATTCCATCTAATTATAGGACCATTACATTTAGCTCGATTTTGTCTAGGCTTTATGGAATTATTTGAAAAAGAAGATTTACCGTGTAGAAAGTCATAAAAGAGATAAAGGCTGTGGATAGGTTTAGGAGATACTTCATCTAACCTGTGGACCATCTTCTACCTTTAGGGATCATCAGCAGAGGAGTTCAAAGTACTAAACTAATCGCTTTTTTTTTGTTGACTTTAGAAAATCTTTGACATGGTTCCTAGGAAAACCTTTGGAATAGGTTGGAAGAGATAAACTAACTCTCGCAAGTTGATGGTGGCTGCTTTGGCCAGGATTTATGATAACATTATTGCTAAGTTTAAAAACATTGAGGGCTAGTCAAAAGCTGCATTAACCGCATTATCCCATTCAAATAAAGTTGTCCTGTGTCCCCTACCTCCTTTTGGCATATACATTGACAAGTTAGAAGATTTCTTGGAAAAAGAAGGTTGTGTCGGCTCTACTCACCTTGTATAGTCATCAATATTATTTTTTATGTCAATGACATCGTTCTTATGTCCAAGAGTCCCCATGATCTTGAAACCAACTAAGAATCCTCAAGGACTTTTTCTCCACATGGGTATGACTGTTAATACTCATAAGAATAAGCTCATGATTATTAAATCCACAGATCCTTATGATATCTTTGTATATGAAAAACAACTTGGAGGAAGTGACTTAATACAAATATTATCTTGAATTGATATTGACCACAAGTTCAATTCATTGGAATTATAACATTGAGAAAAAGGATTATTGGGGATGGAAAGCTTATTACGAGCTTGAAAACAATTGTAAAATTAGCCATCTTTGGATTTGGGATAAGAAGAAACCCCACTTTGAGACTCTTGTTACAACCATTATTCTTTATGGATGTGAAGTGTGGGTTATAGTGATCTCAGGAATCGTGGAGAGATAGATGTAAAACAAAAATAAAAAATTTATAACCTATAATCTCCAAAAATTAAAGGAAATACACCCTATCCCATCCTCCTCTTTAGAAACAAGTTCTCCCATTGAGAGCATGGCTATGACTAGATACCCAATGTATAAGAAAAGTTAAACAACATGGAAGACAAGAGGCTCCTAAAATTGCTTCAAAATTGATTCATAAACACCATCGACTCAAGCATTTTACTATTGGGGGATCATGGAAGAACCCATTTTGCATAATAAAGATAGTCTATTAAAAAATGTCAAATCAAAATTTAAGGAGAAAAATGGTGTGATAAAGAGTTAGGGAAAGAAAAATTAAGGTATTATATGATGTAATCAACCCTAATCTAGAAGATAAAAATAGCATTGCTAAGATAAGAACAAATTCTCACGAGCTCCAGTAGTGAAACTTGGTGATTCCTAAAATGTTATGGATGAAAGAGCAGGTCAACTTCTTGACACCAAAAGGGTTGAATATGAAAAACACTTCTCTCAGATTGTGGAGCCTATACCCATATTAGATCTCATTTTCAAAATATTTGTGTGATCCTCTAAAACTTCTCTTAATGCGTTTGGAGCACAGAAACAAAATTATAACCTCTTTAAGGTCCCATAATAACATTTAGTCTTTAGTGGACATTAATCATCATATTCATAATTAGAATTAAAATTAAAATAAGAAAAACATGATAATCAAATTTTATTTATGGTTTTATAAATTTATAAATGAAATCATCTCATACTCATTTTGTTTGATTAAAAAAATAAATTTAAGAAATTTGATACCTTAAATATTTAATAAATATATAATTAAAATTAAAAATTAAAATAAGAAAACATGCTAATCTAAATTTTATTTATGTTTTTATAAATTTTAAAATGTAATCATTTCAAATTTTAAAGGATCAAAAAACTGAATTTAAGAAATTTTATACTCATAAATATTTAATAAATAAAATTAAAATTAAGATAAAGATAGATTCACGCTAATATAAATATAGATCTAGTATGTTATAAATTTAAAATATAAATCAGTAAGTCTCAGAATGCAGCATATTAGGCTTCCTGTGTTGAAGATCTAAATTGATATATATGAACATTCAGGACATGAACGCTAAATATATGTATATATCATCAGAGGGGCTGTGTAAGAATGATATGCAAGAAAATGCATGGCTTGTACCTGAGTTTTTAGAGAAACAATATAATCTGCTGCTTCTCTTAGCAAACTGCCTGAGCTGTTCATGGATTCCCCACCAGGGATGACTTTCTTGAGTTGTCTTAATCTCTCCTCGTTCAATTACACTCTTTTTATATATATATATATAGTCTTCATATTTATCCAGAAAGTAAAAAAAGGAAAACACTATTGCACTGATACAGCCTATTTTTTTATGTTTGGTTGCACATGCAAGCATGGCCCGAAATGCTCTTTTATCTCTCTATCAACTTTTCTAGTTTGTTGTTATTTGTTAACGTCGTGTCTGTTGCTTTAACATTCAAAATCAAATCAAAGCCTTGTATATTCCATGTGAATTATTAGGGTTACTGTGCTTACTGTTCGGTTCCGCAAGCATGACCGAAAATATTCTTTTATATCTCTATCAATATATATATTTGTTGTTCGTATCAATCCCATGTTTATTAGCTGCTGTAGGGTTAGGTTTTACTGATATTGGTTGAAGTCACGTCGGCACCATCGACATTGCAACGATGACTTTAATTACAAACTTTCTCATAATTTCATTAAAAAGACACGGTGGGACATCAACGTTTTTAATTGGTTTTTATTGTACATTAAAAAGACACATGAGACATGGTATTTGTTTTAAATTTGTTTTTAAGGATACAAACCATTGTGCCATTAATATATTCATATATTAATATCAAGTGCCCCAAAATTGAGACATCAAATTAATTTTTTGAATATTTTTTCATACATCAACCTTAATTTCCATTAATTATTTTTTTTCATACATTAAAACATTGTTAAGATATTAACATCAACCTTAATTTCCATTAATTTTTTTATACATTAAAACATTGTTAAAATATTAACATCAACATTAATTTCCAAAACTTTATTGAAACATTTAAACATGTCATCTTAAGAAGGGTTAAATTACAAAATTATTACTATGAAATTAATACAATTTATACCCTTTAATTCTATGTAAAATTACATCTATTTATAATATAATTATTTTTAGTTGAAAATTAATTAAATTGGTTGAAGTAAGTTTAAATGACCATAAATATAGCATAGTTAGTAAATCTCCTAGCTTAAAAGGGTTTTGAATATTTATAAATGAAGACCCTATTCCCAAAGACCAAGTCAATTAAGGAAGGAGGAAGTTCAAAAGGTAAAGGTAAAAGAAGCAAGGAAAGAAAGGAAAATGGGCACACTTAGAAATTGAAAAGCTATTGTTAGGATAGAGACGAAGGATCATAATAAATAAGAATTTGGGACACTTGGGATCCTTTGTTGGAATTGTCGTGGCTTCCCATGGCACAAAAGGTCCCATGATAAGTCGGATCCCAAGTGATACTGATGTCAACTGTCTAGTTGAAACTTGGGAGCATGAGAGTCTAAGGTCCCTAACATGGAAAGATTTGTCTTTGGTCTGCATGGAACAAAAAATCCCACTTTAGAGGGATAGGAGGCATAGCTTGTTGGCATTAGAAAAACATTCCCTTTCACACAATCGCATAAGATTGGACCCTCTTAATCACTACATTTTGGATATAAACTTTAATAATTCAATGCTAAGAAGATGTATATAGAAATTTGTTATTTTGTACCTATTAATTCTACTTTTATAAGAAAAAATAATCTAGATAAAACTTTTCCCTATAATAATTTAGAAATCAAGATATTTACACCTGGTACCATAAAATATTCCCCTGCTAGGGGACTTTAATGCTTGGATTGCAACTAAACAAGCTACACTTTTACGTGATGACTCCAATCGTAATCTTTTTATGGCTAGATGAGACCTTGTTTTATCTAATAGCTACAAAGAAGCTTTGAAGACCTAATGGTCAAGCTCTACAGTACTCAAGACCTAATAATTTGCAATGGAGTGTCGAAGTGCCAAACTCCAATCAAACAGACTTGTATTCATGGGATAGTAGCATTGTTGTGATTATGTGATAACCTATATCCCCATTTCCAACCAAATAACAACTTTTGACCCTTAAAGGACCAAGGAGCCTGACTCTAATCATAAACCTTTTAACCCTAACTCTAAAATTTCCATGCATAGGAGTACCATTGAAGAGAATTATGATAATCAGAAGAATTTAGTGCTTTACAAAGTAAAAGTTGACATTTTCTAGTTGTTTCTTAAAGGATTTAAATAGTAAATTAAACCTCCTAACTTATAAGGACAACATTGAAGAACTTTATCATAATTTTACAACTACCCTTTCCACTTCTATTAACAAGTTCTCTTTCGAGGTGTCCCATAAAAAGAATAATAGAAAAACCAACCCTTGGTGTGATAAAGAATGTAAAATTCCTAGGAAATCCATTAGGTATGCTTCTAATGAACCCTTAAAAATCGATAAGATCAATACTTACAAAGCCCTAATTAAAAGGAAAAAAAGATACTATATCAATAAAAGGCAAGAGCAACTTTCACAACTATACAAGTTGGATCCTAAAAAATTTTGGAGCCAAATTCTAAAACACAATACTAAATAAAATAATAGGATTCCTTTAACAGACTCGAATTTCTACCTTAAAATTCTTTATGAGTTCCCTAATTCCATGGACACAATTCCTATTGTCCCTAGAAAGGAAGAAGTTTTTTCTTTAGATAACATAGAGTTCAGGGTTAAGCGGCTTGCAAATGGGAAAGCTAAGGACATTGAAGGCTACCAAGCTGAAATTTTTAAAATCAGAGGGCCAATCCTTATCCCTCACATACACAAGCTCTTCAATTCAACAGTCAAGCAGGGCTTCCCTAAACCTTGGACACAAAGCCTCATTGTTCCTATTTTTAAAAATGGGGATAAAAACATTCCCTCTAATTATAGGACCATTATGATTAGCCCGATTTTAAACAAGCTTTACGGAATTATTTTGGAAAAGAAGATTAACATTTGGCTAGAAAGTCACGGTAAAAGAGCTAAAGTCCAGGCCAGGTTTAGGAGATATCATTCAATTGTGGACCATATTGTTACCTTTAGGATCATTTCATAAGAGTTCTGCAATACTAAAACCAATCTTTTTTGTTGTTTTTTTGACTTTAGAAAAACTTTTGACAAGGTTCCTAGGAAAAATCTTTGGAATAGGTTGGAAGAGATAAAAGTGTCTCTTGAGTTGAGGGTTGCTGCAATAAGGATGTATGAGAACATCATGGCTAAGTTTAAAAACACTGAGGGTTGGTTAAAAGATATTAACTGCAATATCGGAGTCAAACAAGGTTGTCCCTTGTCCCCTACCCTTTTTGGCATATACATTGATAAGTTAGAAGAATGCTTGGAAAATGCAAGTTGTGTCAGCCCTACTCTCACTAGTATAGTCATCAATATTCTTCTTTATGCCGATGATATCATTCTTATGGCAAGGAGTCCCCATGATATTGAAAACCAACTAAGAATCCTCAAGGATTTTTTCTCCAATATGGGTATGACTCTTAAAACTCATAAGACTTAGGTCATGATTATTAAATCCAATAAGATCCCTTATGATACTTTTCTATATGACAACAACAAATTGGAGGAAGTGACTTCATACAAATATCTTGGAATTGATATTCACCACAAGCTCAATTGGAATTATAGCATTGAGAAAATGATTATTTGGGGATGGAAAGCTTATTATGGGCTTGAAAACAATTGTAAATCAACTCATCTTTGGAGTTGGGATAAGAAGAAAATCCTCTTGGAGACTCTTGTTACACCTATTATCTTTTATGAATGTGAAGTCTAGGATTGTAGTATCTCTCATGAATCTTGGAGAAAGATAGAGCAAATACAAAAGAATTTTATAACCTATAATCTCAAAATTAAAGGAAAAATGCCCTATCCCATCCTCCTCGTAGAAACAAACCTCTCCCCCATTGAGAGCATGGTTATGACTAGATATCTAATGTATAAGAACAAGTTAAACAACATGGAAAACATGAGGCTACCTAAAATTGCTTCAAAATCAAGTCATAACCACCATCGACTCAAGCGAGGATGGCATAAAGACGTCTGGTCTTGCATAAACTATTGGGGAATCATGCAAGAAACCATTTTGTAGAATAAATATACTTTTAAAAAAAACGTCAAATCAAAATTTAAAGAAAAAATGTGGTGTGATAAAGATTTAGAGGAAAAAAGAAAATTAAGGTATCATAAAGATGTAATCAACCCTAATCTAGAAGATCAAAATTATCTATCTGTTTTGCCAAGTGTAAAGAAAAAAGTAAGCATTGCTAAGATAACAACAAATTTTCACGAGCTCCATAGTGAAACTGGGCGTTGATTAATTCCTAAAACCCCTTGGGATGAAAGAGTGTGTCACAATTCCTAAAACCCCTTGGGATGAAAGAGTGTGTCACAATTCCTAAAACCCCTTGGGATGAAAGAGTGTGTAACCTTTGTGACACTACGAAGGTTGAAGATGAAAATCACTTTCTCTTATATTGTCCAACCTATACCCATATTAGATCTCATTTTCAAAATATTGATCACACTACCAACCTTCCTAACCTTTTAACTCAACAAAAGTATGGTGCTCTTGGAAAGCTTCTCTTGATGCTTTTCAAGTACAAAAACAAAATTCTAAAGAATCACAAGCAATCACTTACCTTCTTAAAGTCTGATAGACCAATTAAGTCTTAATGGACGTTAATCATCATCATCACCATCATTTTATTTAAATGATTTCATATAAAATTATATCCATATAACATTACATCTATTTATAATATAATAATTTTTATTTTTAAATTATTTTAAATTTCTTTATTTTTATTAAATACATAAATGTTTTTATTTTAAGAAATGAGACTATTAAATTATATGTTTTATTTCATCTCTTTTATAAATGCTAAAAATTGTTTATGATTAAGTATTTAATATATCTTCTCAAAACAACTAATATAAATATAGTGTTTTTAACACTTTTTAAATTATATGTTTTATTTCATCTCTTTTATAAATGCTAAAAATTGTTTATGATTAAGTATTTAATATATCTTCTCAAAACAACTAATATAAATATAGTGTTTTTAACACTTTTTAATATAATGTTTTTGAACAATTTTTTTTATATCATTTAAAGTTTTCAAATTTTTATCGAGATAGGCCTGCTAAGCCTTGGTTAAATTATTAAATAATTAGTATGGATATTCAACTAAACATCATAGAAATATATAACTAATAAACAAATCTATATATATATATATATATATATATATATATATAATCAACAAAATTACACTTAAAAATAATAAAAAAAATGAGTTAGTTGTAAAACAACATTTAAAATCGCAATTTCTTTTAATATATCAATGTTACACTATATGTGTATTAACTAATTGCATAGCTAGAAGAATAAGTTTTTATTATATGTGATTGGTTAAGTACAATATAGTGTAAACTGGTTTGTAGAGAATAAGACCATTGACACATCCTTTAGATTATTAATTATTAAATTTGTAATGAACAATTTTATAACTTAAGACAAAGAACATCAAAGAAGATCAAGAATATATTTTAATTAGTTTTTAAAATATTTTTGGAATATATTTTAATTAGTTTTGAAAAAAAAATTGTTTCATAGATTTTATAAGCATACTTATTCATATCAATTTGATCCAACATATTAATATTATTTTTCATTGTAGATTGAAATCATATTAATATTATTTTTCATTGTAGATTGAAATCATAGTTTATTTAACGAAAATTATATGAATTGAATTTTTCCATCACTTAATTTTTATTTTAATTAGTTTTTAAAATATTTTTGTTTCATAGGTTTTATAAGCATACTTATTCGTATCAATTTGATCCAACATATTAACATTATTTTTCATTGTAGATTGAAATCATAGTTTATTTAAAGAAAATTATATGAATTGAATTTTTCCATCACTTAATTTTTATTT
>SNQJ01S0223874.1:3571-14828 GCA_010110895.2 Picea sitchensis | reverse complement strand
TGACTTGGTTCTGAGTAAATGACATAAATTCGTGAAACTGTATGTCACCTATGAATGGGCCAGGGTTATCTTCCCTTTCTTCTTCCAGGATGAAATTATGAAAGTACAACTCACACATAAAGTATTGTACCTTTTCGTCCTGCTCTCTAAAACATGAAATAAACTCAAGTACAATGGCAAATGAAATAGGTTTACTTGCTCTGATGGCCTTCAATATCAATAACAGATATTGTTCCAGCAAGAATAAAGTGTAATTGGTGGCAGGGGCTCTGCAATTAATAGCATCTGAGTAGACATCACAGATTTCTTTGATTTGCTTCAAATCTTTTTCCAATTGGGTTTGTACCTTTTTTACCTTCTCTTGGGCTCTGGTAAGCTCAGCATAGGTCTCACTCTCTATTTCTTTCATGTCCTTCAATTGTTTAACAATATTTTGATGTTCAACCCTAGTGACCATCTCATCTTGGTGTTGAGCCAATGCTCGTTGGGCTTGTCCCAGCTCTGCCTTTAGTTTATCAATGGTGACACCTTGTGCTTGAGATTGGGATGATTGGTATTCTTCCATAGCACCAATATCCACCATGGATTGTGTTAATGCTTGTTGGGCTTGTGTATGTTCTGCTTCCAGTCTGTCGACAATAACACTCTGTTTCTGGGTCTGGAGTGCCTGATGCTCTGCCATAGTCAGTAATTCATTTCTATTTTGAACCAGGGTTTGTTGAGACTGCATCAATTCCTCCTCCAATCTCCTGAAGGTAGCATTATTCTCAAGGAGTTGAGATATTTCCTCTAATACCAAGGTGTCTGTATGCACCTTAGCATCAATTGTTTCTGTAGCTATCATATTTTCTTGTGTTTCCAAAGGAATTACTTCCTCATCTTGAGCTACAATTTCTTCTACTACTATTTCTTTAGGGTCTGTCTGTACCCCTACAGAATTTGTACTGACTACTTCTTTAGGAAGAGGGTTTCTTCCTTGCACTTTGGCTCTTTTGTTTTTCTTTCTTCTGTGGGACTTATCTTCTTGTTCTAACTGTTTCCTCAATTCCTTAATAATTTCCTTGAGTTTACCCACCTTCTGCTTTAATACTTCATCCTTCTTAGCCTTTTTCTTCAACAATTTGTTTTCTTTTTATAACTTTCTAATTTTCTTATGGCTCTTGGCTGATTTTTGTTTATGAGAGGTCTCAAGGTCTTCTTCATTCTCATCATCATATGGTTGTTCCTCTGTTCTTTCCAAATGTTCTGTATGTCCAAGAGGGATTCTCATTTCAAAATGAGGTTCTTCCTGTGTTGTGTCCTCTGGAAAAGACATTTCAATATCAGGAAAATATTTAGCTGGTCTTGAAGAGGAGGCTTGTTTTGGGCATTTTTCTGGATTATTTGTGCCTCTGTCAATTGAGGTTCCCAAGCTTCCCAAAACCTGAGTTATTTCTACCTCGTAGCTCTTCAAAACTTGTTCTGTCAGATGCTCTAATGTCAGTTGGGTGTCTTCCTGATCATTCCTTTGTGAGGTCTGTTCTGCTTGCCCAAATTCTTGAACATTCTCCCATGGAGACTGTTCTGTAGAATTCTAAAGTTCTTCAGGTTGTTTTTTTGTACCCAAAATTGCTTCAATTGTTTCTTGAATTCGTCTGCTTCTTCTCCTTGTCTGAATGATGGTTTTAGGGGAATTTGTTGCTCTCTTCCTATTTTTTGTTAATGCCCGTGTTTGTGAGGTCTGGGCCTCTGTGATTTGGGCAGGGTCTGCCTCAGCTTCGATTTGAGGAGATGGGATTTCTCTTTGGGAAGTAGTCTCCTCTTCCTGTCTATCTTCAATTTCTTGTGGTGGTTCTTCATGGCATAATTCAGGCTGCTCCAGTTTTGGAGGTCTATTGGCCTCAATCAGATTATCCCAGGTCAATTGAGTTTGACTCAGTGCTTTATTTGTTATTAGTTTAACTAATCTGTGGTGACTGATAACAGTAAAAGGATTCTTAGACTTTTGTGTTCTTAAGGCAACCTCATGTAATATGGCATTCAAAAAGAAAGGTAGATTAAGTACTAATCATTTTTTTAAGGATGCCAACAATTTGAGGTGGTGAGGTTGAAATACGTCGTATCGTCCATCAGAGGTGATGTACCGCTGAATTATCCCTGCCAGTTCCTTCCATGGTTCTCTAAGGGTACTGGGATTAAGTCCTTTTCCCTTCTTATCCAATTCTTCCCTAGGGTCTGTGAAAGTTTCCACAACTTCCTTCAGTGTTGTGTATCTTCCTGTCCACTGAATGCCCATGTTAGGGAGGCCTGTGACCTCTGCTAAGATTTTTAGGGTGACTGATATTTGTATGCCTTGCACCATAGAGATTTCTCCCCGCAGATTCTGAAAGAATTCAAGCGTGACATTCATGTCATATCCTTGCAGACGGTTGAAGTACTCCGTCCACCCCAGTCGGTGTAGGATTTCTCTTGCTTGATCTGTAACCTGTAGTAAAGTTGTCTCCCTGTGCACACCTCTGTCACCCATTTTGTGAGAAAATGTGGACGACTATCGTTCCTGGTAGTAGACTTGGTTAGACTAGATCACAGGAAAAATTACCGAAAAATAGCAAATATCAGAGACAATAAGTGTTTACAAATGTGGGTATTTATTACAATCATTACTATCTTTATCGTGAAGCGTGCCGAGCATCCACTCCCCTCATTAATATAAAGGTCGACCTCAACCGTCAGCGTAGGGGAAAGTAATAAGTGTAGGTATTGATGGTGAGGGGTAATAATTGTACTGCCACCGCCAATGGGAATCAATGATTAATTTTCAAACAACATATTTTAACGGTAATCATTAAACGTTAGTCCTTTTTCGTGGAATTGAAATATACCTATACTCAAAAGAATGCTTGAAGGATACATACGCCGAATAAATTAAATCTGTTCATTGAAATAATATCCCGCATGTCATAATGTTGTTACTTTTCCATTTTATTGAATATAACTGAAATGATATCCTCGTTATTGAGTGAGAAAATCTAGAGACACGCAGAAACTTGGCGTTTAAGTTAAACTTCCATACCATAGGCAGAGCCACTATTGCCAGCAGGCGTCCATAGCCTTGACAGGGTTTCCTTTTAACCCTTAGATTAGCCTGTATCCTTGATGATTATTTGAATCATCTTTTCCAAAAAGAATATTATCCTGGTTTGGTGGCCAGATGGTGATAATGCCACTCACTAGATTGTAACTTAGGCGAACAAGTCGGCTCGTGATGAGACCCCTTGTCCTTTGACGAGAAATTGTCAAAGGCCATTTCCCTGGTGTGGTAGTCGTAATGGGAATGTCACTTATGTTATTATCCTATGATCATGGTAGGTTGTCTCGTGATGAGACCCCCTATTCTTTTTGAATTTTTTTATTTTTATTTTTTATTATTTTTTATTTTATTTTATTTATTTATTTTTAGAAATTTATTTAAGTTTTTCTCGAAAAAAGTCCATTATCCTAGTTTGGTATCCATATGATGATAATGCCACTCACTAGAGTGTAACTTAAGTCAACAAGTCAGCTCATGATGAGACCTCTTGTCCTTTTGACAAAAGACAATGTCAAAGGCCATTGCCCTGGTGTGGTAGCCATAGTGGGAATGTCACTTAGGTTCGTATCCAATGATCAGAGTAGGTTGGCTCATGATAAGACCCCCTATTCTTTGTGGGAAAATAAATAAATTTTATTACTTTTTTTTTTAGAAGTGTATGAAGGGAGGCTCATCTACTCCTTAAGAGTAAGGGATGGAATAAAGAAGTGTAAGGATGCCAAGTAAAAGTGTGCCCCAAACTCCTTATTAATTATAAAGGCGAGATATCATTTAAGTGTATTTGCATGTATAAGGGAAAAGAAAGGAATTATGGTGGTTACAGGTTATGAACAAGGTTTAAGATATTTCAAAGAAAGTGATCCAAAAAAACAATTTAATAAGGTATGGGAGATGGTCCACAAAATAATGATAGATCATTAGAAATAATGCTGGTGAAAAATTATTTGGTGAAAGTTGCACCCCAAAGGAATGGGTTAGCATTTTATCAGCAATGTAGGGAAGGAATGACAAAATGAAAAATAGGTGTGAAAAAGGAACAATGGGTGTGAAAAAGGAATGACAATTGTTCCATTCAAAGGAACAACGAGCGCGCAAAAGGAACGACAATCACTATGTTCAAAGGAACAACAAGCGCGCAAAAATGAACGAAAATTGTTCCGTTCAAAGGAACAAGAAGCACGCAAAAGGAATGACAATCATTTCGTTCGAAGGAACAACAAGCGCACAAAAGGAATGACAATTATTCCATTCAAAGGAAAAACAAGCACACAAAAGGAACGACAATTTTTCCGTTCAAAGGAACAACAAGCGCGCAAAAGGAACGACAATTGTTCCGTTCAAAGGAACATCAAGCGCGCAAAAGGAACGACAATTGTTCCGTTCAAAGGAACAACAATTATTAGGTTTTTAACCATATGAATAGGTAATTTTTAGAAACCTGGAAATGTGTTTTGCTTGAATCCAAGGTTGATTAGTCATCAACTAAATTCATTTATGAGTTGGTTTATTTCAAAATTAAGTAGTGGATGGTTTGTTGATGTTATGAGTTTCATTATAGTTGACCAATTGTTGTTGTTGAACATGAAACATTCATTTCTTTGCGAAAGATAGGGTCTGGGTGATGAGATGAAGCAGGAGTTCAGAATAGAAAAGAGTGCTAACTAAGTTCATTACAGTTATCCTCCCTAGTTCTTATTTTCTCGAGTGACTATCAAAAAATAATAAAAAAAACTAAATAAAATCTATAGAAGAAAAAAAAAAAATTATATACCGTATGTACAGTGTCAATAGAATTCAACATTTATGGAGTTAGGGTGGTTAGATTACCTTCCCATCCAGCCAAAATTCGAATGGCAGGATCCTTACTTACTTCCTGGTAGAAATATTCTTTTGAGGGCGGTTGATGATAAAGTCGTAGCCGGTGTCCATTGACCCAAAATGGAGATCCAGACCCGTCGATGGTGCTTAACATGATTGTGCCATTATCATGGACTTCATTGATTTCGTATGGTCCTAGCCACCATGTCTGTAATTTTCCCGGAAAATCCTGAAATATGGAATCATAGAGGAGCACTCAATCACCTTTTTTAAATGATTTTTTCTTGATATGCTTGTCGTGTCAGGTCGTTCTCTATTGCTGAATAATAGTTATGCGCTCTACAGTAGACATACGTTCTTCATCCAATTCGTTGAGTTGTTGAAGGAGTTGTTTATGTGCTTTTGTAAGATCCAGTCCAATTTCCTAGGCCATCCTTAGAGTTTTGATTTCAAACTCGATTGGGAAGATGGGTTCTTTTCCATAGACTAAATGATAAGGGCAATAGTCAGTGGTATTACGCCATGTTGTGCGGTAAGCCCATAAGGCATTTGGGAGCTCAGAAGCCCAATTTTGTCTATTTGTTAAGACAGTCTTTGTCAGGATTGCCTCTAGGACTTTATTGGTTCTTTCTACTTGCCCATTTGCTTGTGGATGGTATGGAGAAGTAATTTTGTGTTTAATATGATAATTATCCAGGGTGGTGGTGATTCTATGAGATGTAAATTGTGACCCCCCATCAGTAATTACCTCTCTTGGTAGTCCATAGCGTACAAATAATTTGAAAAGAAATTTGATGACTACTTCTTTTGTTGCATTTGGTAAGGCTTTTTCCTCTACCCATTTATTCATGTAGTCCGTTGCAACTAGAATATAGGCCTTCTGATTTGACTTTGGATTGAAGGGGCCAACAAAGTCTAGTGCCCATCTCTCAAATGGTTTTGCAACTACTTTTGCTTTCAAATGCATTTCATCAGCCTAAACTGGTTTTCCCATCCGTTGACAACTATCGCAGGTCTGGACATATTTCTTTGTGTCTTTGAATATTGAGGGCCAATAATATCCCATCTGCAAAATTTTGTGTCCAGTCTTGTGATCTGCAAAATGCCCACCACAGGGATCATCATGTCTGTCTTTTAGTATGTCGTAGATTTCATCATCTCGTATGCATCTGCGGATCTGGAGATCATCTCCTGTATGGAAGAGGTATCCTCTAATCCAGGTGAATCGTGCACTATGCTGGACGATCAATTTTCTTTCCCTTGATGAAAGATGTGTCGGTAATCTTCCCACTGCTAGATAATTTTCCACATCAACGTACCAAGGTGGCTTTGTAGTAATGACAAACAGATGCTCGTTTGGAAATTGATCTTCAACTGTTAAGGAGTCATCTGTTTTGGGTATGAGGGATAGGAAGTTTGCGACAAGATTTTCTCTCCTGGGTCGATCTTTGATGGTGATATAAAATTCCTGCAATAGTAATAACCATTGAGTGACCCATCCATTAGTAATCGGTTTATTAGCTAGATATCTGATAACAGAATGATCAGTATATAGAATAAAGGGATAGGCTGTTATATAATGACAAAATTTATTGATGGCATGTATAACAACTAAAAACTCTTTCTCTATTACTGTATAATTAAGTTCAACTAGAGTAATATTCTTTCTAATAAAATAAATGGCATAGGGTTTCTTGTCTTCTTCCTATCTAAGGACAGCGCCTATGGAAATATCTGATGCATGGGTGGAGATGTGAAATGGTATTTTCCAATTTGGTCCCCTCAACAATGGTGTTGTCGAGATCAACTTCTTGAGTCCTGCAAATGCCACATCACACTTGTCATACCACTGAAACTCTACATTAGTAGTTAAAGAATGTAAAGGTGCAACGGTTCTTGCAAAATTTTCCATAAATCTACGATAGTATCTTGAAGCACCAAGGAAATTACGTACCTTAGTTTGTGTGTGTGGTGTAGGTAGATTAAGGATTACCTCTATTTTTGTTGGATCTACTCTAATTCCATTTGCAGAGATATAATTCCCTAGTACCACACCTTCTGTCATCATCATGTGACATTTTTCATGGCTTAAAAATAACCTGGTCACAACGCACCGTTCTAGTACTTTCTCCATATTATTCAGTGATTGATCAAAGTCGTCACCATAAGGAGTGAAACCATCCATATAGACTTCAAGTCCTTCACTGATCAGATTGTTGAATATGCTCAGAATGGCCCTTTGAAAAGTGGTTGGAGCGTTACAAAGTCCAAAGGGTAATACTCTATATGCAAAAGTTCCCTAGGGGCATGTGAATGTAGTTTTATCTTGATCTTTTGGGGCAATCTGAATCTGATTGTACCCACTAAAACCATCTAGGAAAGAAAATAATTTCTTTCCTACCAAAGTATCCAGGACCTGATCAATGAAAGGAAAAGGGAAGTGGTCTTTTTGAGTGGCTTTGTTAAGTTCCCTATAGTCAACACAGATTGTCCATTTCCCATTTTTCTTTGGGACAATAATTAATGGGGAAGCCCACTGACTATCTGATATGGGATATATAAAATATATGTCCAACAAATTTTGTAATTCTTCTTTAATGATATCCCTAAGGTGAGGATTCAATCTTCTCTATGGCTGTCAGATAGGCCGGGCATATTTTTCAACATAAATGTGGTGTGTGCAGAGTTGCGGATCAATACCTTTCATATCAGAATATCCCCATGCAAAAGCTTGTTGGTATTTGGAGAGGACTTGAATTAGCTTTTGTTGCTATTGTTCATCTAAATTGGCATTGATGTTTAGAGACCTCCCTAGTGCAATCTTGATGGGTTTGTTGTTATAAACGATTGTAGTTGGAATTTGTTGTTCCATTAAATCTTCCAGCAGGTCTCCTTGTGCTTCACAGTCTAGAATAGTTTGGAGCATCTGAAAGGTCGGGTTGCTCATAGTGGCTGGACTATTGATAAACCCACTGATTACATCATCCTCTAGCTAGTTTTTAATTTTGAGGGCTTCTTCCTGCGTAAGAGGGGCTCGTAAATCCCTCTCTAGGTATCACGGTGGTGGCAATTGTGGATATACGAAAGTTGGGCTTCTCTTAGCAGGAGGATATAAAATGAGATTCTTTGTGATACTCCCTCTAGTGATTGTCATATTACCTGTTCGACATCCTATGTATGCATATGTTGTTGCAAGCCATGGCCTGCCCAGTATCAATCGATTCCCTTCAAGTCCACTTCTTGGGTTGATGATGAGGAAGTCCGCTGGATATTCCCAGGAATCGACGAAGATGGCTATATCATGTAATGTGCCAACTGGTCGAACTATCAATCGATCTGCCAACTGCAGCATTATTGTGGTGGGTTCGAAGGAGTCAAAACCCAGGGTATTGTAGGTTTCCATAGTCAAGATGTTGATGGCTGCTCCAAAATCAACTAGTGTATTTGGAAAAGAATAACCCTAGATCTGAACTGTCACTATGGGATTCCCCAGATATGCATATTTGACTAGTTCTTGTCTACCTAAAATTAGATCAGACAAGGCTCCTACCATGTGGATTGTTGATGATGGATCTTTAATTTTTCTGATGGGCTTTCTCCCACATAGCTCCTTGATCATTTTTTCATAAATTGGGATGTCTTGAAGAGCTTACAAGAGTGGAATCTTGATATATAAATTCTTGAGTTTCCCTACAATGTTGAAGTTGGGATATACGACCGGTTTTTCTATCATCAATCTTTCGGGGAATGGAGGGGAGGGCGCTGCATCCTTATCAGGATCTTGTGATCCGACTGTGTTTCCCCCCTGCTCTATTTCTTCTGTTATTACCATAGTTGAAGGTGTTATTGCTGGTTGTTTTTCATTCTCCTTCTTTTGAAAAACATTATTTTCTTCAAGAGAGATTATTTTCCCCGATCTCAACCGTAGTTTGCTACACCCTACCGAGCTAGTCTCTCCTTCCCCATTCTCCATAATCTGGATGAGATGAGCCGATCTGTTATTTGGATTTGGGTGAGGTCAGACTGGTAGTTGAGGGCGCAATTGTGATTGCAGATTTTGGGGCAATTGGAGTGGTGCTTGTAATGTAGGTTGAGTTTGAGGGGCCATCCCCATGGGTTGGTTGTTTATCCCCATGGGGTGCTACCAATTCTGATTCCAATTTGGGTTTTGGGTAGTCATGTTGGGCCACTATGAAGGGTAGATGTTGTTATTTGATTTTTTCCAGGATGAGGTGGGATATTGTGAGTTATGCCAAGTGGAAATTGCAGTTGGCTAATTCTGCCAGGCAGGATTTGTAGCGGGCTAGTTTTGCCAAGTGGTATTTGCAGGTGGGTATTGCTAGGGCTGCCAGTTCTGATTAGTAAATGGCTGACCCTACCATGTGATACCAGGAGCTTGTTGCTGATTATACTATCCAGAGAAGAAAGATGAAGGGTCCTGTAGTGTATTTAGAGGTTGATTCTGCCATTGACGATGCTCAGCCATAAGATATAATGGCTTTGTTTCTTCTTCTACTTCTCTAAAGACAGATTTCATTCTAGGAAGTGATGGGCATTATTCCGTGTCATGATATTTGGCGTAGATAGCACAAACCCGAACGACATCCAAAGGGAAATCCCTTGGACCATGTTTTCTTCTGCATCTGTGGAAAAATATGGCCAACGTTTGTTCTACTTCTATTTTTTCCTGTTTGGCCTGCAATACATCCAATTGTGTAGTTAGAGTGCTCAGAATATCTGTTTTGAAGTTTTCTAAGAGATTACCAACTTCAGCTCGCGTAACACCCCCGCTGGTAGTATTGCTATTTCTGGTGAGGGGGATACACATCCGTGATCTGGTCCGTGAAATTCCTCTTGAGCACCTGATGCACAATAGGACGATGTCATCATAAGTTTCTTGATAAATTTCACCCTTCCCCATAAAATTCAATGTTTCTACCCATTCATCTTTCATACCCTTAATCAGATTTGCCTTAAGTACTTCACCTGGTAATGTACCATAGGGTGATCTTTGTCAATTATATTGGAATATCTCGACATATTCTTCTAATGATTCATTTTCTTTTGCAGTCATTTGAAAGATTTCATCTTTTAATTCTTTGGATCTACAATAATCTTGATATTTTTTCAAGAAGGTCTGTTTCATCTCATCCCATGAGTTTATAGTTCTGCCCCCTAATCCCATAAACTAGCGTAGCGCCGCTCCTTTCAAAGTGGAGGGGAACAATTTTAATTTTTGGGGTTTAGGGGTGTAATCATACCCTCTACATAGGACATCAAATTCAAATAAGAATGCATCCGGGTCTTCTGAGATTAATCCATGAAAGGTTGGAAAGTTTTGTAGGGGAATTGCCTTCATGGGGGCATTGGCGATTGTATAAACTATCGAAAATTCCAAAGTGGAAGTCTGGGGATGTTGTGGATTTGGTTGTGCCATTTGATCGAAAATATGCCAGAAATATTCAGGGATTTCTTAATCCAGATATTTTATTTGAATTGGTTGGTTATCTGATCCTCTAGGGGATTTGATTTCACTCCCTCTATCTGGGATTTCGGGTATGCCTTCTTCTTTCACCAGAGATTCAGGATCGGGTGGTGGGTCTATCTTAGCTATCCCGCTGGCTTCTCCTTCTCCTTCCTCCATATTAAAAGAGTTTCCCTCTTCTAAAGGGTTGAGGGGTGGAAGATCTGTGCTCTGAAATCATTTCTCAGTCCCTTCATTTTTTCTATGAATCTCAGCGCGAGATGCAGTTGGTGAAATTGCCACCTGAGGGATTCGGGTAGATCCTTTTCTAGGTCCAACCAAAGCTTGAGATTCTTCTTTTCAGATGATGTTGTTTATGAAAGTGCTTCTTCCAGGGAGCATCGAGCCCTGGGCTTTGGTAATTTTTGGTGGGGGTTTTGGTTTTTCAAGATCTTTCTTCTTAGTCATACACACTTCACACACAAAAAAAGAAAATCAAGAAAGAAAAACACCTATGCAACCTCTTAATGCGTCAGCTGGAGATAGGTGCTAGCATAAGCATATTACTTATTGCCTGCATAGGTTCTTACCTTCTGTCTTCAATACCTTGTCCTCCAGAGGCACAATCTATGCTACCTTTGACATTCTTCTCCGACAATGACGCCAAAATGTTGGGGTCTAAAGATGTCTGAAAACAACCTTAGTTTAACATTAATTTATCAACCCAAGGATTCGTCTTTTATCTCAAGAATATTGACAAAGTCTATGCAGATAGCTCGTAGAGGATAAAATCGTGTAGTTAAAGAAAATATGAGTTTATCAACAATCAATCTCCTCAAACATTCATTAAAGATTCTAGGAATTGAAATCTAAAGTTGTGCAATGGAAAGGAACTAATTAATCTA
>SNQJ01S0223872.1:0-14828 GCA_010110895.2 Picea sitchensis | reverse complement strand
CAGTATTTTCCAACATGAAAAGGTCAAGAATCCATTTTAAATCCGAAATATCTCTCAGGGAGCCTTGGTAAAAACAAAGAACATCGTCAACAAAGAGGAGGTGGGTGATGGATTCTTGGTTAGAGACCTTTAAACCTCTGATTGACCTAACCCTCCCGTCCTCAATAATGGTTTTTCTCAAGGCTTCAATAACTACGAGAAATATAAAGGGAGAAACAAACATTCTTTCCTCATACCACAATACACTCTAAATAACTTGGATGGGGCACCATTTATCAATACAACAAAATAAATTTATTGAATGCAACAGATTATCCAATTTACCATTGGGAGAGCCATCCCCATTTGGAGGAGGACTAGGTGAAGGAAAGTCTAGCTTACACAATCATAATCTTTTGATAAGTCCAACTTAAGGATGGACATTGACATATTCAATTTTTTGACTGAATGGAGGGTCTCTTGAGAAATTGACACTACACCATGTATTTGCTTGTGCTTTAAAAACCCAAAATTGTCTTAAAAAATGATCTTACTAAGATTAGGATTTAAATTCCTAGAAATCACTTTCAGCACAATTTTGTAAATTATGTTGCAACAAGAAATGGGCCAATAATCCCCAAATGAAACACCATCTTGTTTTTGGGGGATTAAAGTGATAAAGGTGGAATTGAATTATCCCATAACTTTTCCCAATGATTATGAATCCCTTACCACCTTTAACAAATCATCTTTTATCAAATCATATAAACCAACAAAAAACTCCATAGTTAGACCATTGATCCCGAGACTCTTCCCCTTCTAGATAGAGGATAGTGCTGCAATCACTTCATGTTTCGAGATTGCCTCACCAAGGGAATGATTCATTTCTTCATAAAAACCAGGGGGGAGTTGAGAGATGACCTGCATAATCTCCATAATGGGATATCCTTGGGATCCTAGAACAAATAATGAAAGTGATAGACCCCTTCCTCCACCCTTTCCTTAAAGGATCTAACCAACGATCCATCTTCTACCTTGATTTCCCAAATAGTATTAACTTTTTTATGGAAATTGGAATATTGATGAAAAAAATTGTTGTTATATACTGGTTTTAACCACAAATATCTACTCTTCAACCTCCAAGTTTTTTCATCCTTTTCCAAAAAATCATGGTAAATTTATTTTAAGGACCTTAGTTTCTAAAGTTCAAAGATAGTAAGAGAGCCCCCATCCATTTCTGAATAGAGCTGGGAAATATTTGATTCAACCTCTCTTAACTTCTATAGAGATATTTCAACACAGTATTTAAGCCAAAGCTTGGCAGTATATTTGACTCTCGCTAGGTTTTCTGTAAATTGGAAAATATAGGAAGAATCAAAATATGAGGATAGATGGGACCATGAATTGATGAAAAGAGATCAATCATACTCCTCCAGCTAAATATGATTAAATTTGAGTGGAGTTAAAGGAAAATCCCCCTCTAAGTACAACTTAAGAATAATGGGCCTATGATAAGACGATCCCCCTTATGATACTCTCGAATTCCAAATAAATTCGCTACTCAATAAGGCCAAAAAGACCAAGAATATGTCTAATCTTTTGGAAATCACTTCATCATTTGTGTGGAAATTCCTCCAATTCAGGATGAATTTGACAGGGTCAATGTCAACAAGATGGTATTTATCAAAGAAGGACGAAAAAAATTGCTCCAATGATCCTGCCAGGGATTTCCCCCCTAGTCTTCCCTCAAACATAAAGTAAGTTTCAAATCACCACCAACCACAGTATGGAAATCACTCAAAACTTCAAAGTTCGCCAGACTTTCCCAAAAAGGAAATATGTCTTAATAGAGAATGTAGACATTTACCACATTAAGATTGATACCAACATCCTTGAATTCCAATTTGACCGCAATGGCTTAGTGAACAAATGAATAAGATATATCTTTTCAATATATACTCCACGCAATAATTAAACCTCCAGACTCTCCCAAGGCATCGACTGCACAAAAAGACCAAAATTTTAGCCAGGGCTCCAATACTACTCTAGCTTTTGATCCATCACACATGGTTTCTTGAATTATTAAAAATCCGACTTTTGGCTCAAATTGATCCTTTTGAGGGCTATATTTATTTTGGCACCCCCAACCCCTCTTGCATTAAAGGATAGGAAAATCATGAAGATGAATTTTTGAGGGATTTCCCTGGTCCAAGGGCCCTAGAAATAGTGGCTTGATTTCTTTTGTGGATAACCAACACAACTTGTTTATGTTCTTTAAGTAGAAGGAATTTTCTCCCAAAAAGGTTGGGATGAGCAGAGTCGAGGGATAAACCCCCACTGGATGAGGAGTCTTACTTCAATTTGATTCTTGGCCTCATTTCATATTATTTTTTGTGTGGGATGGCCATCTCTACATCACTGGGAGAAGAGACCAACTTCACTTCCTTAGAGATAATGCCACCCATGATCAAACAAAAACTATCCAAGATTCCAACTAAAGAGGGAAAAGGGGAGGAACCACTAGGAAAAGCAGGTCCAAGATCTGACATAAGCGGACTTAGGGAGACATTAGAAGGGGATAGGACAAAAAATGTACTAGCATTTACAAAGGAAACTAAAGTGGAGGAAGGGATATGGGGAAGCTTACTGTACGAAACATAAAGATGAACCTATATGTCTTGGGACTGAGAAAATAAAATCTTTTTTGGAGCCTCTAAAGCACCATTTGACATCAAAGGGAAAGGATGACTAACTTATGATTGGAAGTAATTTTCTTTTTTTACTCAGATCTTCGACGAACTCCTTAAAATATGCAATACTATAGATATAATATAATATGCAGAACATAAATATTTAGCAAGCAATGGTAGAACAACAATGATATATCTAGAACAATACCAGAATAATACCAGAATAGCACCAAAAAGAGCACCTTTATTAATTATAGTAATGTTCACTTGCCTCTTCGAGGGGGGATTTACCCCTAGAAGAGAAAATATCTATTACAATAATCTCTAAGACAAAAATATCCAATGCCTCCTACTCTTATTTATACTAATTCTACCTTCTAAGGAAAC
The DNA here is from genome assembly GCA_010110895.2 of Picea sitchensis. Classification (NCBI taxonomy): domain Eukaryota; kingdom Viridiplantae; phylum Streptophyta; class Pinopsida; order Pinales; family Pinaceae; genus Picea; species Picea sitchensis. The sequence goes on along the minus strand of SNQJ01S0223872.1, from coordinate 11,772 downwards.
TTCTAGAGGAAGATATTTATAGAAGGGGAAGCTTCTATTAAGTCTTCTTACATTGACTTATTCTCCTTTATTTATTAGGCCTTATTACTAATGTCAGCCTTTATTACATAGAAAACATATCCTACTAACTAATGATCCATGGCGAGTGGTTAGGATCAGATCCTAACATGCCCTCCCCCTTCAAAAACATCCTTGTCCTCAAGGATGCAAGTGTGGAAACTATTGGAGTATGGTCGCTGGCTCCCAGGTCGTATCCTCTGGTGATGTGTCCTTCCACTGGATCAACACTTCCTTGATAGTTCTACCATGCATCTAACGTTCATGGTGACTGAGGATTTCATTTGGTTGGAGCCAAAGGGATCCTTCTTCATCTAATTTTGGAAGGATGGTTTGGACCCTACAATTTTGTCCCACCACTTGCTTGAGACAAGAAACATGGAACACCGGATGGATTTTGAAAGTATCCATAAGGGCCAATTTGTAGGCCACTAAACCAATATAATTGATGATATGGTAGGGCCCATAAAAGTTGGGTGCCAACTTATGATGTCCCTGAGATTTGAGAGATGTTTTCTTGTAAGGTTGGAGCCAAAGAAACACCTGATCACCTTCCTAAAACACAGTTTCTGAATGATGCTAGTCCGCTTGTTGATTCATGAGATTTTGGGCCATGTGGAGGTTATCCTTCAGAGTTGTGAGGGTGGTTGTGCGACCTTGCATCATTGCATCAATAGATTGTACCTTTGATGTGCCTGGAATATAGGTAGTGACTGTAGGTGGGAGTTGGACATACACTTCTTCATATGGGGTCATTTTAGTGGTCGTATGATAGGAAGTATTGTACCACCATTCTTCCAAGGGGAGCCATTGGAAGCTTGAGTGACCTGCAATAGTTGATGATTGCAACTCATTTAAGAGCCTCCACTTGAGTGTTGAAGAGGGTGAGTGAACCAAGCGATCCTTATATCTGAGAAATTGTCCTTCCAAGTGTATCTTATGGGAGGATTAGGGTCCTTTTGAAGGCACTGAATTAACTTGGAGAGATTCTGGTCTGTTATCCACTCTTGGCATATTTCTTTAATCCAATTAGGGACTGTTAAGGATAAATAAAATAGGTTGTCGTCTTCCTCATGTTTCCATGATAATGTATTGGCTACTATATTATCTTTTCCCTTTTTTTATATGATTTCATAATCTTAATAATAACCAACATTTTGGTCAACCACTTATTTTGTTTTGGGGAGGATAATTGTTGCTCCAAAAAATATTTCATACTATGGTGATCTGTTTTTATCTGAAAATGACATCCCAAGAGATATGGCCACCATGTTGCACTACATGGAGAATGTCCATCATTTATTTTTCATATGTACATCTACCCATATTATGGCCACTTGAATCTTGTCTAGTAAAGGCCAAAGGTCTACCATCTTGTGTGAGAACTGTGACTATACCAGTGCCATAAGCATCTGATTCCACCACAAAGGTTTTGTTGAAGTTAGGTGCTACTAGGACAGGAGTAGTGCACATGGCCATATTTAATTATGTGAAGGCTTTCTTAGCATCAAGTGTCCAATGAAATGAATTCTTCTTAAGAAGGTCGGTCAATGGCCTAGAAATTTTTCCATAATGGTGGATAAATTTCTTGTCATATCCCATGAGACCAAGAAAACCCCTTACGTAGTTTAAGTTCATGGGTCACGGAAATTCCTGCATAGGTTGTATATTTTTGGGGTCTAATTTTACCCCTTCTCGACTAAACACATGTCCTAAGTATTCCACTTCACTAGATCCAAATGAACATTTGGTCTTTTTGACAAAAAAATGGGTTTCCTGCAGCAAGTGATGGGCTTTGTCCACATGAAGAAGGTGTCTATCCCAAGTTCGACTATAAATAAGGATGTCATCAAAGAAAACCAAGACAAACTTCCGAAGGTAAGGTTTCAATAATTTATTCATGAGACTTTGGAAGGTGGATGGGAAATTGAAAAGGCCAAAAGGCATGACCAAGAATTCATAATTGCATTTATGACTTCTAAAAGCAGTCTTCAGAATATATTCCTCCTTCATCCAGATCTAGTGATAGTTAGAGTGAAGGTATAATTTGGTGAATAAACAAGCACATCGGAGTTCATCTAGAAGATCGTCAATGACAGGAATGGGAAACTTATCTTTGATGGTCAGCGTATTCATGGTACAAAAATCAAGGCACATGCGCCAAGTACCTTCTTTATTTAAGACCATTACCACTGTTGAAGAATATGGGTTGGTACTAGGGTGAATTACCCCCGCCTCCAATAATTCTTGTACCATATTTTCTATTCCATTTTTCTGAGAAAATGGATATCTATAGGGACGTACATTGGGGGGTTGACTTCTCGGAAGGAGAGGGATGTTATGATCATGTTCACCCTTGGAGGGAGGTAAGGTTGTAGGAATATCAAAGACCTTGGGTTACTTGTCCAAGACGAGTTGGAAGATGGGAGGAACTAACTGAAAGGCATGTTTAGTGACCTAGATGGCATTAAATTGAGAAATCACACCATCCTGGCCTTTCTTCAACAGTTTTTCCATCCTATGAGAGCTCATGATTTCAGGAGAGCTTTCTTGGATACCTCGGAGGGTATAGGGGTGAGAATATTGGGTGAAGATCATATATAATTCTTGATAATCCATTGTGATTGGCCCCAAAGTGAGAAGCCATTCCTTTCCTAATACAATATCACAACCACCCATGGAAATATAGAACATGTGGGTTTTCAGAGTATAATCACCCATTTGGAGTTTAAACATTCTCACAATGACCCCCACACTTCATAGTACCACCATTACCGATGAGGATTTGAAAATTATAAATAGGATGGAAAAATCAATGGATCTCATTAGCAATCATGTGATGAATAAAATTATGGGTGCTACCATTATCAATCAACACCACCACCGACTGATGTTTTATGTAGTACTTGAGCTTCAATGTCTGTGGGGACGGAATACCTGAGAGTGCATGAAGCGATATGATGGGTTCCTCTGGTTCCATAGGGGTTACAACTGGATCTTCGGCATGATCACTTGGTGGAGCCTTGTTTGGTTCAAGAGCCTGATATGATGGGATGTATTAAGAAGGAGAGGAAGTGGATGCATCAATATGGAAGAAATTTTGTTCTCTACATTTATTCCCTTGTAAATACTTTTCATCACAATAGTAAAAAATTCCTTTGTTGCGATATTCTATCATTTCGGCTGGAGATACCTTTTGCACCTTCAATGTTTGTGTCAGAGCTGGGTGAGCCCTGTGAAGAGAATGGGTGAGAACTAGAGCCTTCATGGGTGGGGCCTGAAGGATGGTCTCTTCTTCCTTTGCTAGTTGACATGCTTGCAACTAGGTAGTAGGATGATGCATGCTCACATGAGCCAAGATGGATTCCTTTAAGCCAATGATAAAACATTCAAGGTAAAATGCATCAGATAATCCCTGAGTCCATATAGCCAACTGTTCAAATGTTGTGATGAAATATGTGACTGATCCAATTTGGCGCATCTTGGTGAGTCTACACAAAAAATATGATTCCCTATCAAAACGGTCACAAACTACTTTAGTGAACATGTTCCAAGTGGGTATTCCTGGATAAAATTTCTTATGCCACTACCACCACTTCCATTATTCTTGATCCAGGTACAAAACCCCTACATGGATTTTGGTCTCATCATCCCAAATATTATGGAGGGAGAAGTATTGATCCATTTGAGAGACCCACTCTGTCGGGTTAGATCCATCAAATTTATGCATGTCAACTTTGGGCACCTTATTCCAAGAGTGTGGAGAACCCAAAGGGTAGTGGGAGGAATGTGTATTCTCATAGTGGGAATGATGAGGGTCCTCTACATTGGCCTCTACTTGCTTACTTTTTTTGAATGGTTGCATGGCTTCACAAATGGCTTCTTGGATTGCTTGAGGGAGGGATTGGTTGATTGTTTCTTGTATGGTAGATGGGATGGATCCCATTCATGTTTATAAGTTGGAAAAAATAGTATCCCAATCTTCTTGGGTCTAAGCTGAGGTGGTTGGCATGGTAGCATCTTAGGTAGTATATTAGGTGTTAGGATAAAAATTGGGAATAAAAAAAGTGAGATGCACCAGGGTGATCAAGATAAAGAGAGGAGTCCAATGGGATAGGTGTCAAATAAGGGTGTATTGGAAAGGGGTGAGACAACATAGAAAAAAAAAGGTTTAAAAGTGAAGCGTACCACTACAATCATAATGAAGAGAGGAATGGGATGGAATAGGTTACAAATAAGGTTGTTAACGGGCCCTGTAATTTTTTATTTTTTTTACTCTTGCGAATTTATACTCTGCCTTGAATACTTTTGTAGTGGTGGAATTCCCAAATTCTCAATAATAGAAAATGTCGATAGGGAGAGTTTCTGCAGTGAAAAAATTTGACAGGGGCCAATTTGTAGTTCAATAGATCAATTGTTATCGTCCCAAGGGTTAGGTTTTGTAGGGTTTCTACAATCAAGGGTTTTCCCTGTGGTATAGCTCTCTTATATACGTGCGAGGTCCAATAGTAGTACTAGGACCAATATCTTAGGGCACCAACTAAGGAAGCTAGAACGTGCCCTTAGTCGTACTACCCGAATATCCAGGTACTAGAGATTCGCTTCCCAAGTGTTGTTCTCGGTGACACTATAACAATCAGGAGGCCGATTGGTTTATCTACAGAGGGATTAATGATTCCTAGGCCAATCCATATACATGTGTTGTCTGATCCGCTACCACTTGGAGGGGTACCAACATGGGTTACAAGGGTGGCCAACATATGTGTGCTTAAGAATCACTTGTATTTCCTACGTGTATTACTCCCTGACTGTGGGTTTATGTGTGTAACGACAGATTTCTATAGCTTAAAGATGTTGGAATATGTCTCTACCCTAAATGTTTTTTTAACCCCACAAGTATTTCCTAGGAAAGAGATATGATACCACATGCAATATTCCAGATATAATATAATATGTAGAACAAAAATATTTGGCAAGGAATTGCAGAAAAAAAATGATATATCCAAAACAATACCAGAATAATACTAGAATAACACTAGAAAGAGAACATTTATTAATGATAGCAATGTTCACTTGCCTCTTCGAGGGGGAAACCTCCAATACAGAAAATATATATTACAATAATCTCCAAGAAAAAAATATCCAATGCCTCCTACTCTTATTTATGCTAATTCTACATTCTAAGGAAACTTCTAGAGGAATATCTTTCTAGAAGTGGAAGTTTCTATTAGGTCTTGTTACATTGATTTATTCTCCTTTATTTATTAGGCCTTATTACTAATTTCGACCTTTATTAAATAGAAAAAATGTCCTACTAACTAATGACCGATGGAGAGGGGTTATGATTGGATCCTAACAAAATATGAGGATCCCTTTCGCACTGCGCTTGCAGGTGACCAACCTCATGGTAGGAGAAACTACAAAACAACAACCACTAGTAGTCGACATGTTGGTGCCAAATATGTTCTTGAAAAACCAAATACACATTTCATACCAATACATCCCTAAGTTCTACATTAATTTGAATCCACTCCCGCCTCCTATCAGTCTTGTGCTCCCAATTAGGATCTAAACCAACAAATTTTCTAAGCTTATTACCAATATATTCCATGGCCTACTTAGACCAAAACACTAATGGAATCCTTGGAAGTATAACCCAGGATTTTATGACCAAGAGAGGATCCCTATTCGGGTCAAAATATGTATCCACTTTATGGAGGAAAAACCTCAAGGGGCCCCAATTCCAAATTTTCCAAAGAATTTTGTCACAATATGCTTCTGTCCGAAAAATAAAACATAACCAACCTTTGATCATGACATGTAAAAGTAACATGTAATCAAGTTTAGGTCTCCAATGTTGGTCTATACAGTTGGCTAATGGACCTTATGTATTTTTTGATGTAGGAGCATCAAGAGCATGGTTACAAGCCAAAAAACCAAGATGAGGGTGATAATGGTGATGATGTAGGGGGAGTAAAAGGTACATGTATGAATACTCATGATGAAATAATGGTTGATGAACCATGTATGAGAAAGAGTTTCCTAAGGAATCGACACATACAATGACTAGTGACCGATGTATTCTGGTGGATGGCAACTCTTTTATATGGACTTCAACAAATTTTATGTTTTGCAGTCACAAGAAGAAGGTTGTGGATGAATAAGACCAAATATGTTAGAATATAGAAGATGTGATAAGAGATGGAGAAAAAGGAATTGGCTTAACAGACCTATGAAAAAGAGGAAGGGGGAGTATGGGAAATAAATCCTACTTAATGAATACTCATACTTTTAATGTTTAAATGAATAAATTATATGGTTTGTAATCAGGTAGACTAAATTATAGAAGTCTACATATGAGTGAAAGATGAGAACAAGGAGAGATATTGGGGATGGAGATAAGTTGAGATATTCATGGAAATATTTGAGGAGATATTGTGGAGAGATCATAGGAGATGGTTATGTATATAGTTATGCATTTAGTTGAAATAATTATCTAATTGTGACATAGATTTTATGGTAACCTATTATTATATAAGGGGACCATTTGTACAATAGTGGAAACCCACAAGATTGATGTTTTAATAAAAAAAAATCCCTTTGGGGGATCATGAGAAAATTCTTGGTGTCCCTTGCTTTGTTGAGTTTTCATAAGGTAGTGTGTTTATAGGTTAGAGTATGGTGGTTACATCATTTTTGGTATCAAATATAGAGAGGGAATGATATGTCTTCCCATGTATGTGCAGCGTAGGGTAGCTATGGACGTGTAAAGAGTATTTGAAGGATGTGGTTGATTTTAAGTCTGCATTGCTACATATCTGAGCACTTGACATATTTTTTCATGATGGAATCCACCCCAAAAATTAACTATCCAAGATAAAATGTCGTTGTGTTTGAGTATTTACAACATGGAAGGATTCGTTGCATCCTTTTGATTAATTGGATTGGTTTTCATTGATGTCAACCCTTGAAGAAAGTCTGGTAGCAAATTACACTAGCCCCAACAATATGGTTAAGGGACTCAAGTTTGTTTGATGTATAATGGTATGAATATAAATGTATTTGTAGGTAAGACTATTCTATATGGATAGTACATGTTATGCCATTTCTATTGATATGTGAAACGCCACATAAATCCTCACGGATAGAGAGTTATAGCCTTGTGAAGTTGGATAACCCTCATGAGTTATCTAGAAGCCCCTAGAAGGTCAAATAAGTCAATTATAGAAACTCATAGAAGAAGTTGACTAGTCAAAGTGGGTGAAACTAGGAGTTAATCATGGGTTAAGTTGCTACAATAAGAAAATAATTAAAAATAAATTAGTTGCAACTAGAAGTGGAGAGTTTACTATTTGTGGATAAAGTGGTTATAAGTGGACAAGTGGTTATAAGTGGGTTACCCCTAAAATAAAGAAGTTGGGTTAATTTGGTTAGAAGGTAACCCTTATATGAATCTACTTGGAGAGTATAAATATGAGACCATTGGTCTCCTATTAACACCTATTGAGCACATTGAATATCTATTATTGTGTAAGTTTTATTGCAGGTACTCATTGACACATATTAAGTTACACATGTTTGAGGTAGCACAAAGGGTTGATGACAACAGTTTTGGAATTGCATAAATATTGAAAAACCCTATTTTTTTAGGTGTGCGTTGCCTGCAGTGGAGAAGGGTGCATACGCACATAGGCTAATAGTATAACATGGTGCATACAGTTTCAAATACATGAAATCTTGAGTTGTTGAATGTTCCAGATTCACAGAGTCTAAAAGAAAGCTCCCAGGAAGGTCTATAGTGATTAGGTATAACATATCTATCTATATATTCAAAAGGTATGTCATATTCTTATGTGCAGTTGGATATTGTTTCCTCCATGGGATATGGTTATGGGAGTTTGAGGTTTTTCCATAGAGATAATGTTGGTTGTATGGAACCTATGGTATGAGCTAGATCTATAGAAATACAACACTAGTATGTTTGTATTATTCATTGGTACATCTTGTTGGTTGAATTATTGAGACATAGCTAGTATTTCATGGTACACGGATGAGGGATTTTAGTTGTGAAGTGGTTGTGAATTTGTTTGTGAAGGTTGAGGTTTCATGTCAGTAAGGGTTTGATGTCTATTCTATGTGAGGTTTATTACACTTGTTCATGATTGTACACACATGTATACCACATGACTAGAGAGACATAGATTCACTTGGTTAAGGGATATATAAGATGATGCATGCACTTGGAAAACTACAGATAAGACATAGTGACATGTTGCAGGTTGATGTGATAGAGGCAACCATGTGTTTGAAGTTTCAAAAAATATGAAAACCCTATCTTTATGAAGGTGTACAGGGGTTTCAGTATAGACAGGATGCGTACATACGTAGACTGCATTATAGATAGGGAACATACATATGCAAGCTCCATTATATACATTTTGTGTACCTGTTGGTATTTGTTTGTACATGGTGACTTCTGGTACAAGATTGATTACAAGATTTTGGTATAGGTTGGTTATAGTTTGTTGGCACAGATTGGTACAGGTTAACAATGGTTTATCTTACAATGACATTGTGGCAATGGTTTCATCATTTGACACTTATATTTCAAGGCGACAAGATGAGGAAAGTATAGGTGATTGTAGCCACCTTCTGGTTGTAGCTAGAAAATAGGGGGTTGTAGCCTCCTTCTAGTTGCATCTAGAGAATTAGGGAGTTGGAGCTTCCCTCAGGTTGTATCTTGAAAATATAGGGGGTCAAAGTCTCCTTCCAGTTGAAGCTGGAGAACAAGGAAGTTGGTTCTTCCAATGAATGTAATTCTTAAAGACATATAAGAAAAAACATTTCATGGTTTTCTCCTACATTGGGTTTCCACGTAAAAATATTGGTTTACTGTGTATGCATATTATTTTTCATTGTTCATGGTTTATTTAATCTGCAATTGTTGAATTATAATGGTATATTTATCATAAAGATAAATAAAAATTACATAATGTGGTTAAAAAGATAAAAAAGTTGTATTACTTATTCACCCCCCTCTTAGTAATCCAACAATTGGTATCAGAGAAGGTTCCTTTAGGAATTAGTTTAACCACTGGAAAGTAGATCATGGAGAGAAACAATATGCATAAAAATGGAATACCATAGTTTTATGGACAAAACTATGCATTCTGGAGTAGAAGGATGAAAACATATGTACAAGCACAGGGATTTGAGGTTTGGAAATCAATTGCATATCGATATAAAGAACCCACCATTCATTCAACAAATGAAAATGGAAGGAAACTCAGTCTAAATAATTCAAAATCCAAAAATTCTCTTATGAATGGTCTTGGTGATTCGATATATGTCAAAGTTATGCATTGTAGCTCTACAAAGGAGATTTGGGACAAAATTCAAAATGTTTATGAAGGAGATGCAAAAGTCAAGGCAACAAAGTTTCAAACTTACAGAGGTCAATTTGAACAACTTAAGATGAAAGAAGATGAGAATATTGCATCATAATTTTTGTGAGTTGGTGAAACAATGAATGCAATTAGAGGATTACGAGAAGAAGTTGATGAATCTATAATTGTTCAAAAAGTACTAAGATATCTTCCAATGAGATTTGATCCAAAGATATCAACACTAGAAGAAATAATAGATATGGATTCAATAAGCATGGATGAGCTACATGGAATATTCACAGCATATGAAATGAAAATTGAATAGGAGAATCCAGTTACAAAAGAAGCAACATTCAAAGAATCCAATAATTTAAAGAAAAAGGGAAAGTAACAAGAAAATTCATACAAAAATAATAGTGACATATCAAAAGATGATGAAGAAGTAGCCAACTTTGTTAGAAGACTGAAAAAGGGAACCAATGGAAAATACAGAGGTAATCTTCCATTGATTTGTTTTAATTGTGATGGTATTGGTCATTTTGCTAACAAACTTCCCCATAAGAAAATAAAATAAATTAATAAGATGATTCAAATAAAAAACAAATGTACAAAGGAAAGAAAACCAAAAATAAATTCTTCAAGAAAATATTTTGCAAAAAACAAGATAACACCTTATCAGATGAAGATTAAGATAGTGGAAGTGAGACAGAAAGGGTTCTATTCATTGAAGTAGAAGACTCTGGTGAAGAAGGAATCAAAGAAGAATATGAAGAGGTAGAATTTGACTACAAAGACGAATCGATGAGTGCCATAGAAGTTATAAAAAGGGAAAAGAAGAAAAACAAGTCACTACAGAAGAACTAAAAAGAAAAGAGGAATATCAAAGTTTCAACTCTAAAGAACTAGAACATATGATAACTAAGTTAAAAATTCAAGTTGAAGAAGACAAAATAATTGAAGACACACTCATGGAACGATTATAAGAAAGAGACATGATCATTGGAAATTTGGAAGCAGAGATTGTCACATTGAGAAACGATCTTCAAAAGAAAAACATGCAGAATATCTCTAAAGTTTGGGATACAATTATTAACAGTAAGAGACCAAATTATGACAAGTAAAGACTTGGATACAATCATATAGAAAATGGATCAAGCTCCAAAACAATATATCAATAAACACATCCAATAAGCTATGCAGAGAAAGTCAGATGAGACAAGCAGTTTTACAAGGAAGATCATGGGGACACTCCTCCACCTAGAAGATTCAGATTTTGGACTCAACGACAGTCAGAAACAAGAAGGACTTAAGAAGAATAAGGATTCATAAGAGTAACTCCTTTCATAATATATTTAACTCCCAGGTATCGAAATATATTCTTTGGTTTATGTTATGCATGTAATAATTTTGGACATAAAGTTGTAAATGCAGAGAAAATAGCAGAAATAGAAACAACTATGAAATTCTTGCAAAAAATAGTTATCAAGAAGGACTAGTTAAACACAAGAGAAGAATCTACAACAAGTTTGAATCATTAATAAATGAAGTGGAATGCTACAAGTGGAACAACTTTGGACACATGACCAAATATTGTAGAATGATAGTTCATTCTAGAGAAGCACAACAAAATAAAAACAATCACAGACATGAACCTCAATAGAGAATATGGATAAGAAATCATAATGAGTATAAAAATGAAGAGTGCACACTCACTCTACAAGATAAACAAAATAAACGTGGTTGGTATGTTGACAATGGTTGTTCAGATCACATAACAGGTGATGAGGACAAGTTTCTAACCTTGAGAAAGGAAAGCGATGGATCAATTTCCTTTGGAAATGATGACTCAACTAGAATCATTGGAATATGCACAATCATAATTGGAAACAAGGATACCAAGGCAAAACATGTTATACCAGTGGAAGATATGAAACATAATCTTCTAAGTGTAAGTCAAATGTGTGACCAAGGTCACAAACTTGTTTTTGATTCACATAAGTGTGAGATAAGAAAAGAATGTTCAGGAATATTGGTTGCAACAACTTTGAGAACTTTGAGCAACATATATGTATGGAAATGAAAAAAAAAATCTAGGAAAGGAAGATGAAGTCTAGGTATGGCACAAAAGGATGGGTCACATGAAATTTGACAACCTAGTCAAAGTCAACAAAAGGAAGCAATCAGATAAATTCCCCAGGTCGCGAAGCCAACCAACACCTTATGCAAGCATTGCCAACAAGGAAAGAAAACAAAGAACAAATTCAAATCAAAGGAATACTCCACAACAAGACCACTGGAAATTGTACATACTAATCTAGTTGGACCAAAT